>BQKZ01006901.1:2690-37469 GCA_036244855.1 Temnopleurus reevesii | reverse complement strand
TTTCTCTTAGATCAGGGGACAGTTTGACAGTGATAATCCGCAGCCTCATCTGGCACCAATCTTAAAGATCAAGTAAAGTTTGGGTTAAAGCGAATAATTTTGTCCGCAAATTTTGTCTTCAAATCTAGATAAAATGAAATTATTGTACCATGAACATATTGCATAACAGATTTTGTGAAAAAAAACCTAATGAGTTTTGGTAAAGTTACAACTAAAATGTGAAGAAAAAAAATTAGTCTTGGGTTTCTGAACCAATATTTTCTTTCTTGATAAAGGACACGAGCTCATGCAAAGAAGTTTCCCCATATAGGCGATACCAAGTGATATCGATCTATCGCTCCAGTATCCAATCGTTGAAGCTGGGAAGCATACTCCCGGTACATGTGATACATGCACAGGTCACAGCTCTCATCCATGGATATTTGTCAATTTGTCGTCCGATAGTGAAGAAA
Source organism: Temnopleurus reevesii (assembly GCA_036244855.1). NCBI lineage: Eukaryota > Metazoa > Echinodermata > Echinoidea > Temnopleuroida > Temnopleuridae > Temnopleurus > Temnopleurus reevesii. The sequence goes on along the minus strand of BQKZ01006901.1, from coordinate 37,017 downwards.
ACAAAAAAAAAAACTTAAGCTGAAAAAATATATCTATTAGCATTTACAACGAAGCTATGGAGTCGGCTAAACAAAGTTCCATACAAATACACGCGAGCAGAACCGGAAACGGAAGTGACCGTCCTGGCTCCACATAATTATTTCCTCTAAACACTGTAATTGACGCCCTCATCGGCTTCGAATTTTCAACAAAAACGACGAACGCGTCGCTCTATTCAACAGCACATCGCATCATGTGCAAACTGAATGCTAATTCACATTCCACACGAAATACCACCGGAAACTCCATTTACTTTGACCATGTTGACCCGTGTCGACTGGCGGCCAATTCACGACACCGTTATGTACGAATAACGGTTGATAGGCATTTCCAAACTAGAATAAGCCAAAATATGTGCAAAAATCGTAATTTCGCACAGTTATAATATGTAAAGCATCAGCTCGTTTAACATCAATTTCAGTCTGCATTCGGACCATGCATATATTTAAGAGAAACGTTATTCTTTGTAATGCTGACCAAAATTACAAATTTAATATTTTACGTTGATTCAAGAATATTTAACGAAGACTCTAAGTTTGTTGTTAGAACCAAAAAAAAAATCTGTTTCACATATTGTTACATCACAATTCTTTTTGGGAGGACACAGCTGCTTTTAATTCCTTAGAATACTATGATCTAAAATAAAGTTGTGAATAATTAAACTTATTTGAAAAATATTTTCTGTTGTTGTGTTCCTACACTATTTTGGAATAAAATGAAAACGTCTGACTGAAATACAAAAATTGACTTTGAGTACGACATGGTTTAATTTCGACATAATCATCGCGTCGACGCAACAATCTTCTGCCCCCGCCATATTTTCTCAAATCCTTAGAAATATTCGACATTTTGTTGCATGTATGACATATTTCTACCATTTCCAGGCTTTTATACACCCATTTCCGTACCACAAAATGTCAAGTTCCTTATTTTCCTCACCAACAATAAACGCGTGTCACTGGAGAATATCACAAAGACGCAAAACATACAGATAATACGCTCATATTCCAATAAACTACTTTGAAAAGTTGTTTATTTTAAACCTTTTGGGGTGAGAAACGTCACTCTGCGCCCCCATATTTTCCGGCTGATGAGGTCCATTTTGTGGTGGATAAAAGGTAGGTGTTTGGCCAACAAGATGGGGGGCTTTTGTTCCATAAGCGGGAAAATGGCTTTAGCCCTTTGGAATAACAAACAGTTATAATAAAACGGAAACGTCTGTCAATGATTCGAAACGAAAATAGATGGACGATCTGAACTGGAAACTTTTGGTTTTGCTGGTGTTGGAATTACCGATGTCAACAAATTTCAATTTTAGATCAAAATCGTCTTCTATAATGCATATAAATAATATTATGTACATTGCAGTCAGATACCATATCTCATTCAAGAACGATCATATACATGTAAGTACCATGATCAACAATTTTAAAAATACACTTAATCACAATCAATTAATAAGTTAGTGATAAATGGGCACCCACGCTTTTGCTTCACACCTGAAATATTGGCCTAAAGTTAAGTTCAACACAACTATTGGTAAAAAATTATCCAACTTTTGGTAGAATCGCAAATTTATACAATTAGCTGGACGTGTTTTACACAATTTCTTGTTTCATAATAATGCACAACTTCTGATGGAAATACACAATTTAAACAAACGTTGGGCATATTTTGATTGAGAGCTGTGTGAACAGTGTTTGGTGCCCGGTGTTAGGTAAACCCTTTTGCCCAAAGTTTTAAGTGTGTATGTGTTTTGTGCTTTAAGATTTTTATAAAAGTATTGTCATCAATCATGAAGTATTCGGCCTATCAACATGATCAACTTTGTAAAGTAAATAAGTAAAATGGAGGTTATGCGTATCATCAGACTTCGTTCCATTTCATACAAATTAGATTTATGATTTCTCCAATGTTTTCAGCCTATTTTACGACCGGCAAATTCCACGTTAAATGATGAAAATAAATAGATGGATTAATTTTAGTAACGCTCTGGTTAGACTATCATGAACAATGGGATATGATTTATGGTCCATTTTGGGTAGAGTTTTCATAACCTCCTTGCTCATTTCGTCTCGCTTTTATCTTAGGAACCGATATCAGTGATGTGACATTGTGACGTTTATTGTGACGTCATTAATACAATGGGGTAGATTGAATAGGAGCAGCGTACTTTGTTATCTGAGAAAGATATTGCAGAGAAAGGATGGAATTGTTTAATTGGGTCATCAATTTCTAGCGCTAGTCAAGTGAGGATAATGCAAATTTAATTCGTATTTGTTCATTTATAAATTTCAACTTAGGCCCCGGTCACACAGGGCCCCCGCAAGCAACACGATTCAACACGACTCTTTATTCGGAGGCAGTTAACTGTGAATTAACAAAGAGTCGTGTCGAGTCGTGTTGCTTCCGAGGTCCTACGTGACCGGGGCAAAAGAAGGAAGTTATACACGCTCTATCAAGATATAAAAATGGAATTTGTACCACGAGGATACCACAGACACATTAATCCTCCTGAGCGTGTCTATTAAGGTTATATTTTGAATTTTAGCTTCTTTAGAGCACTGAACGTTGATTATGAAGCCTGATAATTTTTCACAGCTGAGATTATGGAATTTATTCATATACATTGTGTTATGTCAAACAAATTATACAAAATAAAGAAAATATGAATGATTTGATTACAATAATGAAACAATTATATGTTAAATAAAATAAATATTTGACCACCAACCATTTAGGTAGCATCGGATCTGACTGTGAGAATTTTTAAACGAAAACAATGTTATATAGTGCCTTTAACAGAGCTAAAATTCAATAACAATATTGAATACTAAGAGTTAATTGACTCCTCTGTTTAATCCAGTGTCATTTCTAAATTATTCAAGTGAGGATTGAGTCCATATTTTTGAATTTCTTCTCCAATCTCCGAGGTGCCAGTGGTAGCGATCAATGTCGTATTCTAAAGCACCTCTCCTGCCTACGAATAAAGATATCCGTTTCACTTGACTCAGGTGAGGTGAGTGGTAGTCTGTGCTTGCAAACTTGTTGAAAGGGTTCCTGGCAAGACCTAGCTATATAGGGAACCACTCGATTAAATGATTCGTACAGACATATTCGGGTTATTCTACTACCCGTCTTAGAAAATTGAGAAAATATCACAATGGCTCATTCTGAAAATAAACTTTTGCAATACACACTAAGGAAAAAGGGGGCACAAAGGATGCAATCCATCGAAAAAAGGTGCAGCCATCTTTCATCCCTGGGATTGTCTCACGATCGGATAACATAGAGTCAAACGATTCCGCATCCTCAAAGGCACGGGTTTGAATCACCTGAGCATTTCACAGAACTGCAGAATGGGAGATCATACGTTTCATGATTCGATTTTCCCTGAGAAGGTGCAATATTGCACCCAAAAGGTGTTCTCGAGGTGGCGTATCTTTCCTCCTTTGAAGGTACGATGTTGCACCTCATTACCAAAATAACAACCCTTTTCATCCATCTCCATCTTAAGCCTGCGTCACACCTTTGCGTTTTTTGCCTGCGTCGGCCAAGCGTTTTCGGAAATGAAAAACGCCCCCTTGGCGGACAGCATACGCAGATCAGACGGTGGACTGACGTTCGGCTTGCACCTAACGAGCGTACGACGTACGAGTGTCAGTCCACCGTATGACCTGCGTCTTTGTGCGTCAAGGGAGCGTTTTTAATTTCCAAAAACGCTGAGACAACGCAGGCTAAAAACGCAAAGGTGTGAGTCGGGCTTTACCCACATGTCCCAAATTTTGCATACGATAACGTCATAGCCCAAGCTGAAAATTCTTACGTGCAATTCTGCAAACGCGCTAATAAAATATGTAAACGGAACCACAAACGTCCATCAGACGAACGCAATAGACCGGGCATGGTCCCGCGGGCTAGATAATGTTGAAATTGCTACTTAATTCCAACAATAATGAAGAATGGCAATGCATACCGCGTTGGGCATGTTGACGCTCTGCATGGTAAATTGAATACCTGTCAATCATATATGATTGGCATTGTGACGTATAGGTTGGTAAACTTGTAGTCTCGTTAACTATGCGTAGGTGTTTACATTTTGTAACAACAGACTACAGGCATGAACTCCTCCACTGAGTGTCTAAATTTCGAAAGAAAGAGCCGAAATGATGGCATTTGTGGGGCATGTAACCTGAAAGTGGTATGATTAATTGAAAACTAATCATTATGATACACGTTTTCCCATTGGCGTACGATTAATATTTATCGTAAGATTTGATTCATTTTTTAATGTCACAGGCCCTTGATATGGTATTCATTTCCCATTCAATTTCCGAATCGAGCTGATACATCACTATTGCGGTGAACGCTTTATCCATTTTTATGCCTCCACCACCGTGAGGTGGTGCCGGAGTCGTTATGTTTTCGGGTTGTCCGTCCGTGCGTCCGTCCGGACCTCGTTACCGCGATAAGTTCAGAACTGCTGGACGGATTTTGACCAAACTAGGCCCAAGTATGTATAAGCATGTGAGGATGAACTGATTAGATTTTGGGTTCAGTGGGTCTAAGGTCAAAGATCACAGGGCAAAAGAAACTGTAAAAATCACCAAAAATAGCTTGTTACCGCAATAAATTCAGAACTGTGGTACAAATTTTGACCGAACTTGGCTATTTTAAGTATGTATAAGCATGTGAGGATTAACTGATTAGGTTTTGGGTTCAGTATATCAAAGGTCAAAGATCACCGGGCAGAAAAACTTGTACAAAATCAACCGATACAGCTCATTATTGTTATAACTTATAACAGAAAAATTGAACCAATTTCTGTCAAACTTGCAGTCATGGCAGTGCGTAGTTNAAATTTAAACAATTACAAATACAAAAGCGGTTTCTTCGAGCATTTGGAAAGAAATATTGGTGTAATAATGTGATATATACATATAGGTTAACTAGCATAAAGGTTTAGCGTCAACTTACATAATGATTTCATTTTGCAGTTTAGAACTCCCCTCGTTTATTTATTATGCACTTAATGAATTGTATAAAATTGTATAAAATCTATAAGTTTGCGTTTGTTTAGAATATGCAAGGGTTCATAATGATTCCTAGCTTAGAAAATGATTATGTATTTTGTTGTCAAATATTTATTTTATTTAACATATAATTGTTTCATTATTGTAATCAAATCATTCATATTTTCTTTATTTTGTATAATTTGTTTGACATAACACAATGTATATGAAAAATAAATGTAATCAGAACAAAATGTTGGCTGTATATGTCGATGACGTTCAAATGAATAAATTCCAAATTCTAGTCCTGAAATTTGTAATTGCACAAAGTATAAGATTACTCAAAGAATGATTCTGTTTAATCTAATATCAATGCTTTTTTCTTGTTCTTATTTTGATTCAAGGCGTATACAGGCAAATCTACGAGTTCATAATTACTTTAGAGAAAACAATTAAAAGACATTGTTCAACATTATTTTCGTGTAAAAATGTTCAACTTCCAGATTCTAAATGCTACCTAAATGGTTGATTGTGTTTATAGATATAAGCTGCGACAATATTAGGCCTTAAAAGCAACGTTTAGTGCTTAAAAAGTAAAATTAATGATATTACCTTCATAGGCACACTACGCAGTAATGAGCGACATAGAATGCTTTCTTCACTTTTCATAGATATGATTTCCTTCTTTATTTGCATTCTTTGTTGCTTTCTATCAATCCGAATGTAATAACATCGGTCACAGAGCTTGGTTTGAGAAGTTCTATATGAAACATTGAATGTTTGACAATGTCTTTAAAACAAGGTTTGGTATAGACTTTATCAGGCAGTCATTGCTGAAAGTAACATTGCCCTCTTGCGGACGGATCCAACCATCTTTTCCGTTCGTTTAAATTGTTCCCTTCCATTATATTTATTAAAATACTGCGGCGTTTCGATGTGATTATTCGAAATGTATTTCAGCAGCTAATGGCTAGACCGAAGCAGATGATGTTGATACGTTATTCATGTTATTTTTCTTTGGCCATCATTATCATTATTACAGTCTATTATTTTCATCAGCATCATTTTTACTATCATCATCAATTGAATCAACTTGAATCAATTTGTACTGGGCAGATAGATACTTGAAATAATTCTTTACTTGTCCCAACGAGCTTCTCACAGCTTCTCGGTAAAGCACTGTTAATCAGTGTTTATCCATGTTGGGATAAGAAAATTACTGGGAGTTCTTGGACTGAAAGATAAACCATAGCACTAATTAGGACATTGAAATCTGTGAGACATTATTTTTTGAGTAATCAAGCGCCATGAGCGCCCAGCTGTGGCGGATTCCAGGCGCTATACAAGAGGCCATCATCATCATCATCATCATATAAAGGAAAATACATTCATAAACGTAAATATTATATTAAGCAAATTATACAACAAGTAAAAAAGAATTTTAGCGATGCTTCGATTATACAATAATTGAGGAAAGAACATACACTCGTCATGAACTTTAATACCAGCTATCAGTTATTCCAAATGATTCATTTAGCTCTGTTAGCTAGGATGAACATTTAATTTATAATGGAATTTGAATGAAAAGGTGAAAAGGAAGAAGTTTAGGTTGGGCCAATGTCAGCGGGTCAGTCATGCAATTAAAAAGACTAAATGTCAACTTACACCTTTGCGTTTTTAGCCTGCGTGGGCCCAGCAAATTAAATACGCTCCCTGGAAGCCCAAAGAGACAGGTCATACGCCTTCACTCCCGTTCAGCTTACGCTCCTCGAGCGCAATTCGAACGTTAGTCCACTCTCTGATGAAAGTATTCTGTGCACTNCTTTTCCGTTCGTTTAAATTGTTCCCTTTCATTATATTTAATCAAATACTGCGGCGTTTCGATGTGATTATTCGAAATGTATTTCAGCAGCTAATGACCAGACTGTAGTAGATGATGTTGATACGTTATTCATTTTATCTTTCTTTGGCCATCATTATCATTATTACAGTCTATTATTTTCACCAGCATCATTTTTACTATCATCATCATCATCATCTGATAGATGTAGTAGTATTTTCTGCTCACATTTGGTCGGTTGGTCGTATACATACAAATATTTTTTTTTTCAATCTGTAGAACACATTTGGTGTGGCAAATGAAACTTTGAAAGGAATGAAATTTGACATTCCTGTTTATGAATCAAGTGGGATATTTTAATTTGAATGAAAAGGTGAAAAGGAAGAAGTTTGGTTGGGCCACTGTCAGTGGGTCAGTTATGCAATAAAAAAATAAATGTCAACTTTATACACCTTTGCGTTTTTAGCCTGCGTCGGCCCAGCAAATTAATCACGCTCCCTGAAAGCACAAAGAGACAAGTCATACGGTGGGCTCCCGTTCAGCGTACGCTCCTCGAGCGCAAGTCGAACGGTAGTCCACCGTCTGATCAAAATATACTGTGCGCTATATAGGGAGCGTTTTTTAATCTTCAAAAAACGCTGGGCTGACGCAGACTAAATACACAAAGGTGTAAGGTTGCCTTGAAAAATAATATAACCATATTAATCAAGGAAAAAACGATAAACAGATGAGTCGAACGAGCCTGAAAAAGAAATAATACAAGGCTAAACAAAATCATTGAAAAAAATAACCTCACTTGCACTTTCGAAAGATCCCGATTTGTGTAAGATTTGCACTAACCCGGCTAAAGTGAGCGTTAAATCCCTATTTGTTTGCCGTATAATAGACCACTTGTATTGACATTTTCTTTGTTAATGTTTGGAAAGTGGCGAGGGAACCCACTCGTATAATTGGACGGAAGAGTTGAACAACTAATAGATGTAAATGTTGGGCTTCATTCCCTTTAATACGGCATTACATAACCCGGTGTATAGAGACTGAATGGATTACAGAAAGAAGAGACTGCTTATACCCAATAGTCAAGATAGTTATAAGAATAAGAAACACCACGCGTTTTGCAATGAGTTGTTAAAGGCAATATGTGACTTATTTATTTCTTATTTTTGTATTTCATTTATTGTCTTTTTCAAGATAAAAAGCAGAGTAGTCCTATTCAGCATTACATGCCTTCTTTACAAGGGAGTCATGCTGCGCAAAAATACAATTCAACAATCATCTAACAAGCAATGTTTACAAGCAGGTGATCATTTTTATATCTTTGTAGGTAACAGTGTATGATAATGTGTGAGACGTAAATCATTTCCTATCTCAAAGAAAGTAAAATGGATCCGCGCTAAAAAAAAGAAACAGATCGTAGTTTAGAGGCAGCGAAACGATCACGCTCTGCTCGTCGAAGCTGACCGCCGAGATTTATTCTTTCTTATGTTAAGCGAAAGAACGGTCGTTTTACTAATTATCTTTTTAGGTGATTTCTGCTGCGGCAAATGTATGGAATAATGAATGTAGCACCTCCTAAATTTCCTTTTATTTTAATACTCGGCAATGTTAGTAATTGCCTTGAACGATAAATTCCAAATTCATCTCCGAAATCTTAAAAGAAGAGAACTTAATTGGTAGCGGAGAAAGACACAGCGAATTCTGCGTACGAAACATAAACTTTTTAAATAAACACCAACTACCAGCTTCAAAATAACAAAAGCGATATTTAAATCCCTGCTTGCGCCTGCTCATCCTTATACCAAAGTGCCACAAAATAAATTTAAAGCAGCCATGTGTCCATGCTAAATTTAACGCCGGCCAAATAAATCACGCATAAGTACATCATAATCTAATACCATAAGTCAAACTGTCATTCAAATACCGTTTAATTTTTGAGAACGACAACTCTTTGAATTACAGCCACTAATTTCTTGTTTTAAATCATCATTTAACGGTACTAGGAATGTCTTCATTTTTTTTTAAAGGGTGCTTTATTTTCAAATGATTAACCCAAAGAAGTTATTCAATTTCACGCAACTTTTGCGTCAAAAAGAGTAAACTGTTTCGCATTTGAAGCCTTGAATATGGTTTTACATGGAATGATGTGAAATAAACTGTCCAAGTTTTCAATTTACATTGAATTAATTTTTTTTGATAATGAAAACACCCTAGAATATTCTACATTGACTTATTTAGGTGAGAACCACAGTTCGTATTATATTGTTATATTGAGCTTTACTTCGCTGATTTAAACATATAGGTTTACTGACAAAAGTAATACAAACTCTAAATCCACAACAGCTCTTTCCTAATCGAAGTGTCNCTAATAGATGTAAATGTGGGGCTTCATTCCCTTTAATACGGCATTACATAACCCGGTGTATAGAGACTGAATGGATTACAGAAAGAAGAGACTGCTAATAGTCATGAAAGTTATAAGAAAAGGGCCTTGCGTTTTGCGATATATTATTCCTCCTCTTTTTCTTCACTTAATTCAACGATTAATAATCTTTTCGTAATCAGAATACTGTGCGCTTAGAAACATCCGTATTAAGCACCTAATAAATGTTATGTATTATTATTATTATTATTCAAAGGTAATATTGAACAATTCCACATTATTTGAACATACGTTTAAATGTAGGGAATCATCTTAATTACCTTTTGTGAATAACAATATCGAAATAAGGATAAAAGACCAGGATAAAATAATAATTTCCTATTCCTAAAAGAGCAAAAACGGATCAGCGCTCAAAAAGGTCGTAGTTAAGTTGCAGCGAAACGACCACGCACTGCTCGTCGAAGCTCATCGCCGAGCTTTATGCACTCTTATGCGGTAGAGAGTTAAGTGACTGAACGATCGCTTTTAGATTATCTTAGAATATACTAGACCAATACACTTTTAGGTAACTTCTGTTTCGTGTAAATATATCAGATAATGAATGTAGCACCTTCTAAATTAGGTAAATGTTAGCAATTGCCTAAAATACCAATCCCAAATCTACAAAATTTAAACAAGAAGAAAACTGACAGCACTAAACGCCATAAATGGCATTTAAAGGAGCCATTTGTCCTTGCTCAATTTAACGCCGGTCAAATGCACGTGGCGTCAGACTATTTTCTCAATTGAATGTGGTTTTACTTGGAATTATGTGAAATAAACTGTCCAAGTTTTCAATGTACACTGAATTAATATTTTTTTAATAAATGAAAACACCCTAGAATACTCTACATTGACTTATTCAGATGTGAACCACAGTTCGCTATATTGTTAAATTGAGCTTTACTTCGCTGATTTAAACATATAGGNTATTGAGCTTTACTTCGCTGATTTAAACATATAGGTTTACTGACAAAAGTAATACAAACTCTAAATCCACAACAGCTCTTTCCTAATCGAAGTGTCTGACCTTTGAATCCACAAATACATCTCTCTCCTTGGTGTGAAATAAATTGACAATACAAGCTTTTCGAAGATGTAACAAGTTTCCTAATTATCGATAATCTTCACCCCTCCATTTTGTAAAGAAGCCTTTCTAACACAGCACTTGCGGGAATACTACATAATGATACGCTCATCGCCTCATGATAAGAAATAAATAACTGTACTATTGCAACGCTGAATCCTTAAATGTCTTGGGCCAAAATTTAATGACACATTTTGATTTCGCTGTCAGGGATTAGAGCGAATAATAAGATGTGGTGATTAGTATTTAATTGATTGCTTTGGATGTCCCTGAGTGGAAGCATTTGTAGGGTTTCTTGTGATTGGTAATCATACGATGTGCTACTGAAAATAAAAACTGATTATAGGGAACGGTAATTTCTTGTACGGGATAGGAAATTACGATGAAGCCCGAGGAATGCCGAGTCATATCCTTTCACCTGAAGCATTTCTTAAGTAACTGGAAAAAATAATCCATGATTCTGTATGCTCAGCAAAAAAGCGACTCCAGCATATTATAGAAAACAAATAGTGATAACTTACTTTAAAGCTGATTTCCAAATGTATTATAACACCGAAATACATAAATGAAAATAACGACTCTAGAATGTGTGAGGGATCATTACAGCAGCTGCGACTAGATAGATTGTACCCTGCTACCAAAATATTGAAAAGTGTATTATAATACCAAAATATATGAATTATAACAATACAGAGAATGTATATATTCCCTGTTACGAAGTGTTCTGAAGTGTTCTATGTATTAATTTTCAAAATGTGGAACCAAATAGAAAGGTGATTCTAAATCGATTTCACCTTTGATTTAAACATTAAAGGTGAATTCCACACAGACAATAATGAATAGTCAATAAGTGAAGAAAAATCAGATGAACAAACTGTGAAAATTTGAGCAAAATCGAATAATCCATTCAAAAGTTACGAATTTTCAAAGTTATCAATTCCACCTGTGCTGGGCATCCTTGAATTGGCATGCGTATAGCTAATTAGCATAATCTGTGATGTCATACATGGAGAACTCCTCATTCACTTTGTATATAAATTTATTGAACAATGAATCAATATCATATTTCAAATGAGGAATCAACACAGTTCTCTCTGGAATGCTTGCTGAATTGATGTGGCTATAATATATTTATCCGAAGAAACAAAATTGTGTCTACTTTTCTGGAAAAAGAGGATAATGTGAAATTTTGTGTACAAAGTGAATGGAGAGTTCTCCATGTTGGCAGCCATTTTGTGCCTGTACGTTTGCCAATTTAAGGAGCCCATGAGGGGTGTATATCAAAACTTTGAACATTCATAACTTTTTAATGGATTGTCCGATTTTGCTCAAATTTTCACAGTTTGTTCATCTCATGTTCTTCATTTAATGATAGCAATAATGTCTGAGTGTAGTTCCCCTTTAATTTCAGAAATAGAACCATCATCACAAAAGCTCAAGGGTCCTTAAACAAAGAGAAATGAATGACGACCTAACTGTGTAACGGAAACACCTTATAAATTACCCCATCCCTATATAAAAATACCCATACCTAGGCGGTGTTTCATCACGACTGGTATCAGTTCTTGTGCTGAATGTGATGGATATTATCAATCATTACGCAATAGAACAGATACCAATCGTTCTTGAATTCTTGAAAAATATTTATTATCTTGGTTAAACACTGCCATGTTCTATTATATGAATTGTACTCATGTTTGGAATTTGGAATTTATTCATTTGAACGTCATTGACATGTACAGCCAACATTTTGTTCTGATTACATTAATGTAATTTGTTTTGTTTTGTTGGTGAATAAATGTAATTCAATATTATATTCAATAAAAAAATGTAATCAGAACGAAATGTTGGCTGTATATGTCGATGACGTTCAAATGAATAAATTCCAAATTCCGAATTCCAATATCTTCCTTTGCCTTTTATTTTCCATGTAGGGGATGGGTCAGCTGAGGGCATCCAAACAATTGTGTGGCCTTAGCACTTAACTATATAACGGAAACCATTATAAACGGACAGTCCCTATACCCATACATGTACACTCTTATAATTCACAATATGTTTTTGCTCGTGAAAAATTTGATTGAATATAAATTCAATATCTTCATTTGACTTTCATTTTCTCCATACAGCACTATGTCACGGCGACCATGGTCAGAGTCTGTACGAACGGGAACGGATCTTTCTCGACCTTCGCACGGGTATCGTAGAACAAGGCCAAGGCGAATTCATCAAACTCTTAGCCCATCCAAAACCCTCGCCGAATTTCGGCTGTGACGGCCAGGCCGTCCTCAAGATCTCTTTCGCCGGCCCCTACCGGATGGCTCGGCTCTTTTTGGACTACTATGAACCCCCAAGGAACTGGACTTTAGATATATCAGACTCTCCCGGTGGAGACGGTATGGGTGGCGATGGAGACTTGACCTCCAACATGGCGGAGCTCCAGATCCGCGATAAACAGATGCGGATATACAGTAATGGCCTCTCAGGGTACACGGCCGAGACCTTAAACGGAGGTCTCCTGCTGAAGATTGTTGATGATATTGTCGAATCTGGCACCAAGCTGAAGCTAGAGATCTCAGATGAGAAGGTCAGATGGAGTAATCGGGAGAACATTAAAGGTGTCATGGAGAGTCGTTACCTATTCACGCTGAATGGACAAACACCTGAGTATGGGGAAATGGACCATGATATTTACGTCGGGTTGAATCGGGTGCCGTCGAGTTTGGCTCGGACGGGTTCGGGTCTCTGTCGAGCAACGATTATCATGTTTTCGGAGAGAGATCCAGACCCAACCAGTGGATCAGGTAAGTGATTTGATTTTTCACATTTTGTTTTAGGAACCATGTCCAACTGGCAGAAGTATCCTATACGCAAGCTGCTGGCAAGGCGCGTAACATTCATAATTATGCAAACGGCACCTTCGGTAATCAATCGTGCACGAGCCGAACAAAACCGACACAAAGCCGAAATTTGCCGATAAGCCCCAGTCGCATTTCGTCCACGTATATGTTCAGCTGTTAATTGACCAATGGACGGAGCATAGATGTAGGTAATCACACGGTTGTAATTATATGTGTTCATCCCTGTGTAACTGAAGTACTGCTCGTAACAGACTTCTTTGCAAACGACTCATTTGGATATCGATCGGGGCGATCCGAACGAAGCCGAAAGGTTCCGATAAATCCGAGTCACACTTCGTCTAGATGCACGTTCAAGCTGCATGTTGGCCAATGGATGGAGCCGCATAGATGTAGGTAATCACACGGTTGAAAGTATACGTGTCCATCCCTGTGTAACTGAAGCACTGCTCTTTACAGACTTCATTGGAAACGACACCTCCGGTTATCAATCGTACACGCGCCGACCGAAACAAAGCCGAAAGTTACCGATAAACCGCAGTCACATTTCCAATGGAAGCAGTATGGATATAGCTGACGGTAAATGCACGTGCTGATATGATCAATGTGTGACTGGGGCATAGGTCGTAACAGCCTTCATATGCTCACCATACAGCGGTTGCGACAGGGTCAACGCACTTGCTCATTTCGTGGGGATATAACTAATACTAACACCTCCCGCTGTTGGTTAATGATATGATGGGTTGGACTAAATGATGGGCTCTTCGCTCGGTGGGAGATTGAATATGACCTGTCAAAGTCTTTTGTCTGATGAATGGTTGAAACACTCCAGACATGCCATAGATCAGCCATTAAAGGGGAACTTCACCCAGACATCACTGTGAACGTGGTACTGTTGTATTGAAGATCAGAAGATGAAGCATGGTCTGACTTCCCTGTCCGCACTCATATCATGCAGAGCTATCAGTGTACCCGCCCCATAGCGGGTTTGCCTTGCACCTGCACATACACGTTTTAAAAGAGCACGGTTGCTCGATCTAGGAAAACAGATATTCATATTGCAAGCGACCAATCCTGGCTTGCTGGATCATAAATACTATCTCCATTTTTTTTTGTGTACACATGGACATTTTAGGGTTCAGAAGAAAAGTGTAGTTCTTCAAAAAGAGAAAAATATATAAACGAAAAAACCCCCGAAATTCTGAATTCATGTCACACCAGTACCTGATTTCTCCTTTTTTTTTTAACTATCTGATAGATTCTCATCTTAAAATGACTCTCACAACCGACTATAAATTAAAGGTGAACTACACTCGGACATTAAATTGCTATCATTCAATGAAGAAAAATAAGATGAACAAATTGTGAAAAAAATTTGAAAAAAATCGGATAATCCATTCAAAAGTTATGAATTTTCAAAGTTTTGATTTACACCCCTCATGGGCTCCTTAAATTGGCAAACGTCCAGGCACAAAATGGCTGCCAACATGGAGAACTCTCCATTCGCTTTGTACACAAAATTTCACATTTTCCTCTTTTTCCAGAAAAGTAGACAGAATTTTGTTTCTTCGGTTAAATATGCTATAGCCACATCAATTCTGCAAGCATTCCAGAAAGAACGGTGTTGATTCCTCATTTGAAATGTGATATTGATCCATTTTCAATGAATTTATATACAAAGTGAATGAGGAGTTCTCCATGTATGACATCACAGATTTTGCTAATTAGCTATACGCATGCCAATTCAAGGATGCCCAGCACAGATGGAGTTGATAAGTTTGAAAATTCATAACTTTTGAACGGATTATCTGATTTTGCTCAAATTTTCACAGTTTGTTCGTCTGATTTTTCTTCACTTATTGACTGTGCATTATTGTCTGGGTGTAAATCCCCTTTAATGCATAGTAAGAACAACATTCTATTAAGAACCACCGAATGAGCAATGATTATTTCGCCGTATAACCAGACTCATCTAATGATATCTGCTTGTTTATGCAAGGTAACAGATTGAAAATCACGTTAACTGCACATATCACTTCACATATTTTATGATATTACAGGGAAACCAACTCCTGGAATTATCATGATCTCATTGAATGACGAAAAATCAAATGAACGAACTGTGAAAATTTGAGCAAAATCGGACAACCCGTTCAAAAGTTATGACTTTTCAAAGTCACAGAGATATGACGATCCCTACCGCTCATGGGGATCCGTGCGATCAGCAAATTTGGCGGAATCCGTGACGTCATGTCGGACAACTCCTCATTCACTCTGTATACAAATTTTCACATTTTCTCCCTTCTTTCGGAAAAGCCAATAAAATGCCAATTTTCGATTGAGGTATAGCATTTCTGTATTGATTCTACATGTATTTTGAGAAGAATGATGTTGCAACCTTTCTCTAAATTTTACATTAATCAATTTTCAAAAACTCTATGTACAAACTGAATGAGGAGTTGTCCGACATGACGTCACAAATCCCATCGAATTTGTCGATCGCATGGATCCCCATCAGCAATAGGGATCGCCATATCTCAGTGACTTTGAAAATTTATAACTTTTGAACGGGTTGTCCGATTTTGCTCGTATTTTCACAGTTTGTTCATCTGATTTATCTTCATTCAATGAGAGCAGGATAATTCCAAAGGCTGGTTCCCCTTTAACTCTCATTTTTCCACGGGTTGTTTCTTTAAAAGGGCACAAAGCACAAAGTACCTCCGATGACGTTAAAGGCTTGTGCACACCAAACACGGCACGGCATCACGGCACGGTTTCTACGCGCTATCTCCCCTGTGATTGGCCAATTGTTCTACATCCTTTGCGCGGGGGAGCGTGCTCGCCAATAACAACCAAGATAGCGCGTAAATACCGTGCCGTGATGCCGTGCCGTGTTTGGTGTGCTGGGGCCTTAAAGGAAAAAAAAATGGGCAGTTTCCGCAAATAGTTGCCGTTGTGTGCATTAGCTTCCCAAACCAGAAGTCACCTCCCCAGCGTCACAGATCGATATCGACGGTATCATTAGATATCGTTTGATATCGCCCATTGTCGATGGCGTGAATTAGATAATGCAGACTACTTCACTTAGGATTTTTTTTTAAATTGCACAGCCACGAATGTTAGATAATGTATTCAATATTGCAGATTCACTATGTGTGGATGTGTGTTTGTGTGTGTGTGTGTGTGTGTGTGTGTGTGTGTGTGTGTGTGCCTATAAGTCTGGTGGGCAAATTGCCTGCTCAGCCCAAGTGCAGTCTGTGCTCCTGTGTGTATACTGTGTGCAAAAGTCTTTAGTTACCTTAAAGTCTTTATCACTATAAAAAGAATGTGAAAACGTACTACACGGGTAGTGTAATNGTCTGATGAATGGTTGAAACACTCCAGACATGCCATATAACAGCCTTTAAAGGGGGAACTTCACCCAGACATTATGGTGTTTTCGATTTCAGTCAACTGTGACGAAGGGCACGCTGACCGAAAGTAGTACGGTATAGTTTTGCGCGAATGCTCGTTGATACGTCACAGGTAGTTACGCACGTAAAATGAGCAGACGCGCAAAACTATGACTTACTACTTCCGGTCGACTGTGACTGCAATGAATGAAATCGAAAACTCCATATTCATGTGTTCCCAGTGGACGGATCGAGAAAGACACAATAATTTCTATCACTTATGGGCTACGTAAATTGACGACATACAGGCATAAAACATTTAAAATGGCTGCTAATATGGAGATCTCTTAATTCACTTTGTACACAAAATTTCACATTTTGTCCCTGTTGAAGTTAATTATTCAATGAATCAACAAGATTCATCCAAAAATGCATGCAGAATCAATATGTCCAGATTATACTTGAAGAGAAAAGTACAATTTTGTTTACTTTTCTGGAAAAAAAAGATAATGTAAATTTCTGTGCACAAGGTGAATGGGGAGTTCTTCATGTTGACAGTCATTTTGTGCCAGTAGGTTGCCAATTTAACGAGCCCATTAATCAATATCATGACGAAGTTCTCCTTAAAAACAGATACACACACTAAGTAGAGCAAACGGAACAAAGGACTGGGACAAAGTAAATAATTTCAAACCGGAAGTCACCTCCCCAGCGCAAACAGATCGATATCGACCGTATCATGAGATATCGTGTTTGATATCGCTTGTTGTAGATTTTGTTTGTAGATGGTAAGAATTAGATAGGGCAGACTACTTGACTTAAGAATGTTTTAAATTGCACAGCCACGAATGTTAGATAATGTGTTCAATATTAAAGTGTTCACTGTGTGTGCACGTGTGTGGTGTGGTGTGTGTGTGTGTGTGTGTGTGTGTGTGTGTGTGAGTGCCTTTACAGTGTATATCTGGTGGGTGAATAGCCTGCACAGCCCATGTGCAGTCTGGTGTGTAGTCTATGTGCAAAAGTCTTTCGTTACCTTAAAGTCTTTATCACTCTAAAAAGAATGTGAAAACGTACTACACGGGTAGTGTAATCACATGCATGTTTGTTGGGTAAAATTGTACGCAGTACTCAGTAAAATCTGCTTATTTATAAATTTAGATGATATTGTGAACATTCATACCCAACAAATATCCCCTTTCCCGCTGTAGGCCTTTTGCGTAAAGATTTGGTTGAGGAAAGCATGTCCGACGAGTAAAGATTTTTAAGAGTGGAAGCTGCATGTAACTGAACATGTTTCCCAGGGGCCACTTCCTTTGTTTGAACTCGCGTTCGTTGACTCTATCTTAGTGAAATTAGGGAAGGAGGTTACTGCAATCAACAGGTTCTTGGTAAGTAGCCATAAATCGTTAAAATCATGGAAGACGACACTCGATTTTCGTTATCGCATCTCCGTCGCGGAGATCACACCACTAAAAGCATACGTCAATGTTTGTAATTCGATTCATGGCGCGTTCTATCCCCGGTCAATGTCGTGTCGATGGTCCAGTTTTTCGTTCATGTGCGAATGCATGTCAGTCTAGGGAGATGGGAATATTCACACTATATTTCCAGTAGTTTTACTCGAGGGGCGTTTCCATTAGATAGTCGTAAACCTATCTCAACTCATATGGGGTGTTGCTCAAAATCAACTGCAAATCAACTGCAACTTTGCACATTGTAACGCGCATTTTCATTCGCGCATGGTGCGCGCATTTACCACGACGCGCATGAAACAATGATTTTGATTGGCGCGTTCCGATCAACTGCAACTTGCGATCAATTGCAACTTTTGAACAGCGCCTCATTAGTGTTTGTTCCATACGTCAATGTTTGTATTTCATGGCGCGTTCTATCCACGGTCAATGTCGTGCCGAGGTTCCAGTTTTTTGTTCATGTGCAAATGCATGCCACACTCTCCGTCGAGTAGTTTTACATGATGGGCGTTTGCATTTAGCAGTCGTAAACCTAATAATGCTAATCGTACGCAGGAAGCCCATTCCTTACGACCTGCTTACGATCCGACGTTCCAGTTTTTCGTTCATGTGCGAATGCATGTCGCACTCTCCGTCGAGTAGTTTTACATGAGGGGTGTTTGAATTAGACAGTTGTAAACCTAATTCGACTCATGGAGCCCATTGCACACTTATGCCCACCGCATACGTTACGTCAGGCTTACGATCCGATTTTAGAAGAAAGTGTGATCATAATACCTCTCTGAAGATTCAAAGCCATTGAAAAGACTCTAATCGAGAATCTTAGTGAATGAAAAACGTTCTGCAACCCGACTATAAAATCGGGAAAATTACATTGTACAATTTTTCTCATCGGAAGGAACACAACATCGGTTCCGAGTCATGAGGACGTCAAAATAGACAGAGATGCCTGATATCAGATTGTTCGCAATTTGTCCTTTATGTTCGGTTTAAAGATAATTCCCACACTGAATTCATTATGTTTAGTATTTATATGACTTTTCGTAACAATAACCAGGTAGATTTTGTTTCTCAAAATGTCCATATTGAATGATAATTCTTCTGCCAACTCGAAAGCTGGTTGTAAGGTGTGTGGTGGGTTTAACGCATTGGACACGATATCTAACACTGCTAGCACCAGAAGATTTTCTTCCACTTTGGCTAATAAAAGTGACTTATCTGTAAGGTCGGTATAATCAAGACTAGAGATTGCTAAGGCTAACCAGCCCCTGGATTGATACGTTCTTATTGAATGAAGAAAAAGAATGGGATTAACAAACTGTGAAAATTTTGCTAGATCGGACAGTCCGTTCAACAGTCATTAATTTTCAAATTCACAGAGATATGACGATCACTGCCGCTGATGGGGATTCGTGTGGTCGGTAAAATCGACGGAATCTGTGACGTCATGTAGGATAACTCCTCATTCACTTTGTACATATTTTTTTTCTAAATTGATGAATGTGAGATTTACAGTAAGGATTGAACATGATTCTTATCAAAATGCATAAATAATCGATAAACATTTTGTTGACTTTTCCGAAAATAGAAGAAAATGTGAAATTTCGTGTACCGAGTGATTAAGTTGTCCGACATGCCGTCACAGATTCCGTCAATGTTGCTGATCACACAGCGGCAGAGATCTTCATATCTGTGACTTTGAAAATTCGTGCATTTTGAAGGGTAGTCCGATTTTGCTTAAATGTTCACAGCTTTTTAATCTGATTTTTCTTCATTCAATGAGAGCACGATAATTCTAGGGGGAAGGTTTTTTCTTCAAGGTCTTCTGTAACCACCATCTATCTCCTCCAAATCATGCTTGATATTGTTCCTAGTCTGTTGAACAACGAAAGATTTATCACTCATCATTTTGATGATCGAAACTTTCGATGGATTCTGGTCTGTTTTCAGAATCCACAAGATTTTCGTCGAAAGATGTTGGTCTGTAGCCTCGTGTCTAGGCTTTTTAAATCACATCTCTACTAACGCAAATCTTGATCCCACATAACGAACGTCTTTGTGTAGAAGAATGAATGTAAGGTCATTTTAATAGATTATTCGTTCACTCTTAAAATCGTTGGCAAAAAGTTTACTCAATGCCGTGCAGCATACTGTCCACAAACCATTGGTCAACATACAGACATATGTCCGACTTTAACCGATAGTTGTGTGGGCAGAATGTTGCAAAGTGTTGAATTAAAAGAAATGCCCAATATTTTAAAGTGCTTACATTTGATTGTTTAGATTTTCATGTTCTCAAACACGATTGAAATGAGACGAAAATACTTTTGACATCATGTTCTTAGAATATAATGCACTATTACACAGTTCTTGCTGAATGACTTATTTGGAAAAACAACTTGAAACAAAGGGTTTGCGGACAGAATGTCATAACTTAGCAAAACCCACAAAATGTGACAATTATTATTCCTTCCCGATAGGTTTGGGAAAAGTGGTTTAAAGTTTGGCTATACTTTCCCAGAATCATAGCTTTATTTACAAACCATGTTTATTTGATATTTAGCGGTGAAGACGATAGCCTGTTTCACTTTTGGAAATTCATATTACATACTAAGAAAAATGATGCAATTTTGCACCTTCAAAAATTCAAAGTAATGCAACACTGGAAGTACTTTGTAGGGTGTAATATTACCCCCCCCCCCCTTTTAATAAAACTATGATCTGTTTCCGTTTTATAAATTTATATTACACACTAAGAAAAAAGATGTTAAGTGTGCAAAGTAGGCCTAATGCAACATTGGGAGCAACTTTTAAGGTGCAATATTGCACCCGTTTCCCACTGAACTATGTGGAAAGGTAGATGAAATTATCATATTTTTGTTTGTATTTTGGGTACTGCAATGTAGTGATAGCTGAAATGTAGTAATAATGATTTCTGGTTGTACGCTCCTTCAAATTTTTTCCTCAACATCCTCACCTGCAATGAAACAGAAACAATAACAATCACTTGTTAAATTTGTTGAGTGCAATAATATGTGAAACAACATCAAAAGAAAGTTAAAGTTTATAAATCCATACAGCCTTCAAATATGAAGTTAAGTTATTTTTTTTTATTTCTGTAGCGCCCTCTATTCGCAATAGATAGTCTAACTTTAAAGCAAATCAATCTTTTCTATCGATATCATTTCGAAGAGAAATATTGTTCATTTAGAATTGTAATTTGATGATTTGCAGTTATGTTTGGATACGTCGTGTATCAGCCGTTGCATATATACATGTAAAACAGGGCAGCAAGGTAAAACAGATATTTGTTTATTGCTTTCTATAGTGGATGAATGAAGGAAGTCGATTTTCCACAACTTTAAAATGAAATAGAAAATAAACTTATATACTAGGCATATATTTTTTTTAGTGTATATATTCATGTACATGTTCTTTTTATTAATGTTCTCTGAGCTTGATGAGCTTTGTTACCGTATATTAAATGTCCATGTACTTCTTACCATGCAGAACCCCTTTATTATGCAAAACCCCTCGTGATATATCACCATCTTGTTGTGAGGGCATCGTGTTCATATATTGATCAATGAATACTAGATGAATAAAGTAGTAGTATTGTAGTTATTAGGAGAATGGTATATACACGTAGCCATGATATTATATAGAACCAGTGAACTTTCCCTTTTTCAAAAATTGAAGAAAGAAAAATCAATTCCATGTCCTTTCCGAGCGAAATCTGAATGCAATATTAAATGAGATGAAACATGAAATTCGAATTTCGATTTATTGAGCCGCTGTTTCTGGAGCAGCCGGAAGACATGTTAGGATTTAGTTTCACCTCGGCCTTGGGCGGAGAGTTTCTTGACTGCTAGAAGTGAATGAACTTTGTAGAAAACCTATGTGTATCAGAGAGGCTGGTGTGCAAAGGGTTAAGGGTTCTCTGTTCCATGAAGGGTGAGCTGTTGAGGCCAAGGCCAACTTGAGATGATGGAGAGTAGTTGAGTAGGGGCAAGTGGCTGTTGGGCGGGTATAGTATAGAAATATACAATGACTCTCGAGGTTCTGGTTAAAACTATTCGCACGAATGAACATCGGATAGTACCATNATGAAAACAGAAACAGAAATAACCATTTGTTAAATTTGTTTAGAGCAATAATATGTTAAACAATTTTGAGAGAAAGTTGAAGTTTATAAATCCATGGAACCTGCAAATGAAGTCAAGTCATTTTGTATTTCTTTAGCGCCCTCTATTCGCAATGGATTAGCTGACTTTAAAGCAAAAAAAATTTCTTTCGATCTCATTTCGAAGAGAAACAATATTCATTTTGAATTAGATGATAAGTTGTGGTTAAATTTTTAACACGTCATATCAACCGTTGCATACATTTAAAACAGGACAGCAATGTAAAACATAGATGTGTTTATTGCGTTCTATCATGGATAAATGAAGGTAGTCAAGTTTCCAAAACTTTAATTTAAAGTAGAAAATAAGATTATACACTGAGCATATATTTTTTGTTAGTGTATACAATCATGATGTACATGTTATTTTATTGATGTTCTCTGAGTTTGATGAGCTTTGTTATCGTATAATGTTCATGTACCCTCCCATGCCTTACATACCTATTGCAACATAGACCTGTAGACCCATTCTTAATTCCTTCAGGACACACGTATAAATCAATCTTATGCACAAGCCATAAGAAGAATAATGTTATGGAATATCTCAGGATTAGTTTCTGTACTCAAGAACGATAACTTTTGGAATTATATTGCTCATTCTCAAAACCTAATGGCCAATACACGATGTGCCATAAAATTATAAAAACACATGCCCTGAAGGAACTTAGAGTGTCGTCTTCTACTAAGGTTGTCTATTTCATTTCCATTATATGGGGTATAGATTTTTACACTTTTTGTTGGCAGAAGTATTCAACAAGACATGGAATATGATCAATTTAAAGAAAGGGAAAACGATTTTGCAAGAAGCCGTTGACTTATCTACAATTCGAAACACTACAATTTTCTACCTTTGTCGTCTTTGGTTTGTGGTATGAGGCATAACTTAATTAAGTATTGTTTTACCCTACATAATTTCCAAACCGTGTATGACACTTTAATTTCAACAATAGATATTTGTGATCTTTTTTTTACATTTAAGGAAAAATATTATACGACAGGTGAATCAATGTAAAACGAACGTGATTTTGCTATGTTGCAATACTTGTGGCATGGGAGGGTACTTTTTATTATGCATAACCCCTCGTGATATATCACCATCTTGTTGTGAGGGCATCGTGTTCATATATTGATCAATGAATACTAGATGAATAAAGTAGTAGTATTGTAGTTATTAGGAGAATGGTATATACACGTAGCCATGATATTATATAGAACCAGTGAACTTTCCCTTTTTCAAAAATTGAAGAAACAAAAAATCAATTCCATGTCCTTTCCGAGCGGAATCTGAATGCAATATTAAATGAGATGAAACATGAAATTCGAATTTCGATTTATTGAGCCGCTGTTTCTGGAGCAGCCGGAAGACATGTTAGGATTTAGTTTCACCTCGGCCTTGGGCGGAGAGTTTCTTGACTGCTAGAAGTGAATGAACTTTGTAGAAAGCCTATGTGTATCAGGGAGGCTGGTATGCAAAGGGTTAAGGGTTCTCTGATCCATGAAGGGTGAGATGTTGAGGCCAAGGCCAACTTGAGATGATGGAGAGTAGTTGAAGTGGGGGCAAGTGGCTGTTGGGCGGGTATAGTAATACTGACAACTTAGCTTAAGTTATCAGTATTTGTTTTTTTCACTCTTGTTTATCTGTTTATCTTGATTATTGCACATTTAGTCATCTTTTGTATTTATATTTTTGGATGCTTTTACCTGTGTATATATGTGTATGCATTCTATTTTATGCTGCTTGTTGGGGCCCCATGGGAGACCAACTTATGTTGAATGGGCTACCCCGGAACAATAAATAGAAAAAAATGTTTAGATCAGTTTTTGGAGAGATGGCGCTTCAGATACGTTGTGAGCAGCAGTAAAAATATTACCATAATGCAGTTCTTCAATAGAAAAATTAGAGCATGTTCGTAGTTTGTTTGAATAGAATTGACCCAGAAATGGCTTAATAATTAATCGCGGAACAAAAGTAATGACGACGCGCGTCGCTCACTGTACATTATATCCCATCATATGCAAAATCAGTGTGAATGTATCACCTCATTTGACATCTAATGGCCTGGGCACACCAAACACGGCACGGCATCACGGCACGGTTTTTACGCGCTATCTCCCCTGTGATTGGCCAATTGGAATACATCCTTTGCGCGGAGGTGCGCGCTGACCAAGAGAGAACAGCCGAGCGCGTAAATACCGTGCCGTTATGCCGTGCCGTGTTTGGTGTGTCCGGGCCTTAACACGATATAATCTGTTTTCGAAAAATTAAGACGAACGCCAATTCAATGCTCCTTTGTGATGCTATTCAAATCGGAACCGGCTTGTGATGTGAATACACGGTGTATGGATCTCATGTTCATGACCCACTTCATTTTGCGGAAATAGTTTATATCGAGTTATCTGAGTTTCACTAACGTATACCTTTAATTCAAATAACGGGGAAATTACATGTATGCATTTTCACTGCGGTCGACAATATGTATCATATCATTACCCCGGCTATGCTGTTCAGGGAAGCGACGCACGATGTCATTTGTGTTTTGCGATCATTAATTCATTTCTGGGACGATTTCATTCAAACAACCTCTGAACATGCTCTCATTTGAAAAATCATATTGGAAAATTGCATGATAGGGATTTTTTTTTTACTGCAGCTCACAAAGTAACGAAGAGAAAATTATATTTTTGGATTAGAGGCACTTCGCTACAGCATGCATACAAAACGGAAGACGGAATTCTAATTTGCATTTAAATAATCATAACCTTACTTTATGTTTGTGCGATTTTTATTGAACCTCTTTTGAACTGTGGGTCAGAATTTAATTCTTAAAAGACCGATATGAACGCGATATAAACTATTGCCGTAAAATGAAGTCGAACAACAATTTAAGGCTCCTTTGTAATGCATTTCAAATCGGAACCGGCTTGTGATTGTTTCGTCTGCACAGTTCAATTCAGGGCGAACGGGTCTATTGCCCATTGACCGACTTTATTTTTCGAAAATAATTTATATCGTGTTTATTGCTCACATCTAACTCATCTTCACTGTGTGCATTCCAAAATAGACTCGCAAGTACTTGATTGGTTAGGCGCTCTTTGATTAGTCGATTTATTTAGTTGAGGATGCAAGAAATTATTGGAGTTATGTTTCTTAGCGATACGTCACATCACTGGGAGAATTGATTACACAGTGAAATGAATGTCGTCATTTAAATAATCATAACTTTCCTTTATTATTGTGCGATTTTTATTAAACTTCTTTTGAACTGTGGATCAGAATTTTATTATTTTAAAGATCATAGGTGTTGTTCATCTCTAATTCATCTTTATGTGTTTACTGTACGTATTCCAAAATAGACTTGGAAGCATTTTATTGGCGGGGCGCCCTTTGATTTGTCAATATTTTTAGTTCATCATGTTGATGATGCAAGGAATAGTTGGAGTTATGTTTCATAGCGGTACGTCACATCACTGACAGGGTTGGTTACAGAGTGAAATGAATGTCGTCATAGCATGTGATTTGATATCTTGCCGTCTGTATGTGACGTGACATAAATAGAAAGGGGTAATACTATCTTTGCTTAAGCCCCGGTCACATAGTGCCACGGAGGCAACACGATTCAACACGACTCATTGTTCGCAGGCAGCTAAATGTGAGTGAACAGAGAGTCATGTTGAATCGTGTTGCTTCCAGGCTTCTATCTGACCGGGGCCTTAGGGTTCAATCCCAGGCCTTGCATTAATTCTCACGTTTGCCCAGCTTTCATGAGATTCTAAAGACGCTCGGTGAACGCGGAAGCACGGAAGGAACACGATTGACCGACGTTATAAAGAGGCTTGCGGATCGCGCTCGACCTACACATGCGTTATCATCAGCATTTTCGGACATGTTTATGCAATTGTGTCTTGGTCATCTAGAGAAAGAAAGAAAAAATAAGAACAACTATGGTAAAACATATGGATGTAAAGCAATTAAACTGTGGCATTATACCCAACCTCAACATTTCTCTGGGTGTAGAATGTGTCACCCGTCTTTGAAGAGCGAAGATGTTTTTCACAAACAGAGAAAATAGCAGCAGACATCGAGACAACCTTTAAGATGAAAGTTCAAGTTCCGTTCGCGTTTTTTACTCGGGACCTCTCAAGGCGGCTCTCAGCAGTCATTACCAATTCAAAGTGGGCGCCCTTTAACCATTTCACAACGATCAACAGTCCACACAATTTGAACCATTTACACAAGGAGCAGGATTGAAAAAGAAGTGGACAAAATAAATAGTTTCCATTTAATAGACGGGGGAGTTTTAATGCGCTTATGAAACAATGCAAATGAATTTGTGGCCAATTTTATACAGTCAAACCTGTCTACAGTAAAAGTAAAACAGTAAAAGTGGCCACTGTAGACAGGTGGCCTCTATAGACAGGTTCTATAACATGCATTTTCACCTGGAGGGAATCGACTTAAGTGGCCACTGTAGACAGGTGGCCTCTATAGACAGGTTCTATAACATGCATTTTCACCGGGAGGGAATCAATTCAAGTGGCCACTATAGACAGCTTTGACTGTACATCGTATTTGACGTATATATTTTTTTCTTTTCTACCAAATATCAACATCACTGCTAATTTTTTTTTAACTTGAATTTGCTTATGACATTAAATACTTGTATGCATGTTTATAAAATTGTATCTGTCTCTATATGAACAAAATATTAATTTTGTTATGTCAATGAAGTTTAATTAATAATATTCAGAATTTTCAATCCTTTACAATGTCACTAGAATACAAAATTAATGTCCTGTCTTCTTATTCTGCAAACAAACATAATATAAATGTCGCACCAGTTCACTGAGTAAACGGGGGCGTTATTTCCTCTGCGTGCATGGAGCTTTTGAATGTTTGAATGGAAGTTATTTCCTTTGTCCAATTCATTTTCCTCTCCTGCGCACAGTGAATCTAACCAAATGTGAATTGCATACGATTAAGCGCGAATCTTGAATTGTCTGTAAATTATACGGCACATCACACCCACGTGTTATATTTTTGGCTTTCTCCCCGGCATTTAATAGATTGCCTTGGAAAAAGGTCAGTATAGTCCTTTCCAAAGTCAATGACACAAGATGTGTTGTTTGAGCACAATTCGTCAGTATGTTTACGAAGTGACGGGAGCCAAAGGGTATTGTTGCATAAAGACAAAGAAATCCCGTCATAGCACCAATTCAACGGACATCCTCTAGAACAGCATGTTAACATGGTTAATTATGTAGAAGGACACGTTTAAGTGGTGTTGTAACTCATTTCGTGTAACCATGCCCTCTGGTACCCGACAGTTCGTGAAAACACAGACGAATTTATAAGCATTAACATAAAAAAAGGAAAATAAGAACGGCCAATATTATGATTACGTATGCATCTGGGTGAGGACTGTTTATTTACAGACAAATAAGATTATATCTGGAGCAAGTAAGTCCATTAAAATGAGAGTTGCTCAGTATAAACATGGAAACTGCCGAGAATGCTTTAGAAATCAAATTCCTCAGTAATTGGTGTCTATATAAAGTAATATTTGGATTTTAGTTTGTAAATCTAGATCACAACAGTTCTGATATGGGTATATTTATGATTTACTCTTTATCCAAGATTGTTCTTCAACTCAGACCACAATTCTAAAAAAAAATCTTTAAAAAGAAAGTTCTTCAATTAAAGCACCATTTTGTTAGTCCTAATTTCAACCACATATATTTCCGATTATCAATTTTGATGAGAGATTTTACTTCAGATATTCAACAACTTTATAAGCTGCAGTGAACAAAAATATTACCATAATGCTATTTTACAATATCAAATTGAAACATGTTCATAATTTGTTTGAATAAAATCGATCGACAAATGGCTTCATTATCGCGAAACAGAAATGACGACACGCATTGGTCTCTTCAAAAGCACATCGACTTCCGTGCAAAATGAATGCGAATTCAGACTCCACACACAATACCACCGGAAGCTCCCTTCACTTTGCTCTGTATCAGCTGGCAGTGCATTCATCTAGGAATATCGACAGATTGACATTTTGAAACTAAAATAAGCCAGAAAACGTGTGAATTTAGTTAAAACGTAAATGTACGTAAAGCAATTTGTGAACACATCAGCTCGTTCCACGTCAATATCTGCATCCTGACCATTACTAATCTATTCCTCTAAGCGGTCCTTTTCTACGCAATTTTAACAATTATAGCGTTGCTATCAGTATTTTGGACGAGCTATTCTGAAGAAGTGTGCTAATTTAATCTTATGCTCATAGAATCGAAGCTTTTCATACATTCAATTTCGTACTCTCTTTCTAATGAGCATGTAATGATATAACCATCCCTTTCTGTTGAAAAAACAGGTTCTCTAAAAGTACGTAGGCTAAATTGGGTCTTAGGCTGGCTCACACCTTTGCATTTTTAGCCTGTATCGGTCCGGCGTGTTTGGAGATTAAGAGCGCTTCGTGGACATACAAAGACTCAGGTCATACGGTGAACTGACGTTTGGCGCACGCTCCGTGAGCAGTTAAGCGCTAGCCAAACGTCAGTCCACCGTCTCGTCAGCGTAGGCCTATGCTGTGTGTTCGGGCAGTGTTTTTTAATTTTCAAAAACACCGAGCCGACGCAGGCTAAAAACGCAAAGTTGTGAGTTGGCCTTTAGATAAGTGTTAGTATTCGACGTAAGCTTGTTGTGATACTGTCTAATTGCGGTTTGTGGACTAGTTAACGGGTAACAGTTGATTTCCACTCGTTTCAACCCATAATGTATTTTAAAAACCTTGAATTGACTGGGTGGATTACCTTAATAATTAAGCCCCGGTCACATAGGGCCCCGCAAGCAACACGATTCACCCCCGACTCGTTGTTCTGAGGCAGTTAACTGTGAATTAACAAAGAGTCGGGGTGAATCGTGTTGCTTCCGGGGTCCTATGTGACCGGGACTTTACCCAAAATGACCATCGGATCATTAGTAGCAGAGCGGTGTTGATTACTGGGGATAAAATCACCCTTTTTCAGAGAAAGGTGATTGCGCTTTTAAAGGCGACAAATAGTGTAAAGCTCTTCTTTGATGTATAATCCTGTTTTGAAAAAGCTGTCATTTCGTGCCTCTATTGCGTTCGGCCAAATCGATTAGCTGAGATAGATCGTGTTTAGGAAGATATTTTCAAAGGTTTCTTTCTAACCCTGCTATTGTTGACCCACCGATTTGCTTACATCCTTGAATGTCGGATGGAACAGAGCCGTGAATTATATCTAATTTTATCTCAGAAAGCAAACAGAATGTCCTTCATGTTAATGTAACATCTTTAAATTACCCGTTACTGTATTCATTATGAAATCACAGTACTTAATGTTCAATTAATGTAAATAGCACAAACTCTAATTAAATGACCTAACGGTTCCATCCCATATCCTTTGATAGGAGGTTACGTGAATGAAGGAGGAAGTATCGAACACGCCTCCCTATTTCATCCTCCTTCTCGCTCATCATCTCAACTTATCTCCGCTAGGGTTTTAGCCAATTAAATTAAGCTCGCGTTAACAGATACATCACTGATTTGTCTGGTGCGAGTTTATGAAAATCTTGTCAAAATGGAAAGGATCCTTGGGGAACGTCTGGGCATCGCTTCATCAAACATGCCAGGGAGATTATTGTTAAAGATTGTTAAAGGGGAAACCAGTCCTGAAATTGCCATATTCTCATTGAATGAAGAAAAATTAGATGAATAGACTGAGAAAATTTGAGCAATATCTGACAAACCCAATCAGAAGTTAAGAATTTTCAAATTCACAGCAATTTGACGATCGATGTCGCTCATGGGGATCCGTGCGATCGTCAACATCGGCGGAATCTGTGACGTCATGTCTGATTGACAACTCCTCATTCACCCTATACATAG
Organism: Temnopleurus reevesii; assembly: GCA_036244855.1. Classification (NCBI taxonomy): domain Eukaryota; kingdom Metazoa; phylum Echinodermata; class Echinoidea; order Temnopleuroida; family Temnopleuridae; genus Temnopleurus; species Temnopleurus reevesii. The sequence continues at coordinate 6,792 of BQKZ01006901.1, read as the reverse complement.
AACTTTGAAAAATGGACAAATGCAATATTCAAATCAAAGGTTCAATGTGATTCTTCTCAAAATACATGCAGAATCGATTAAGGAATGCTATACTCAGCCAAACGTCAACACTTTGTTCACCGACAAAAGATGGAAATATGAAAATTTATATATGAAGTGACGTCATGGTTCCCTTCAATGTTGCCGATCAGACGGATTCCCATGAGCAGGAGGGAAAGTCATATCTCTGTGACTTTGATAATTCGTAACTTTTGAACAGATTTTCTACTTTGCTCAAATATTCAAAGTTTGTTTTCCCTTCATCATGAGAGCATGATAATTGCAGGGGTTGGTTTAACCTGAAAAGCTACGAAAATGATGACATTTGACTGGTTAAAAGCAGACTTTCAGTAGAATTTAAAGATTGCTGGTTAATTCTTGTCCAGATGGAAACGATACTGTAGAACGTCTTGGCCTCGATTCACCAAACATGAGAGAGAGAGAAAGAAAATCCGAGTTTTTGAGGCGCTTATCAATCAATTCTTGATAAATAATTTACATCTATTTACATGCTAATGAGAACGTACATTGTAAGCTAGGAAAATGAATGCATTTGATTGGTTAAAACATAATTGTTCTAGAATTCATTGCTCGGTAACTTTTGGCACACTTTATGAAACAAGTTCCCGGCTCCCTCCGCCCAGGGATCTAGAAACAGCTGATACAAAAGGGGTGTATTATTACCCCCTCCCCATTCATACCACTCTCAGACTCATACGATCCGATAGGGCTAATAGTATTAACAGTGCATTCAACCCTCAAATCGTTTTCACCCATCCCTTTAGACGCAGTTTGTTACCTCCAATAATACAGGCGAAAAATAAGAAGCCAGACAATTTTTCTTTCTCCTTATTAAGAATGCCCCCAAAACTCATCAACTGGTGGTTGTTGAATAAGTATGTTACACATGCCAAACAAGTTTTTGGAAGTGCCGGAAAGTGCAGGGTTGGTGTTGATGCGAGGTTTTCGATTCTTCTTCCCATCGTGTTGATGCGGGGGTTAGTGATATGTTTAGCGGATAAGTGGTGATGTGGTGTCTATGTTTTGGTAGACGGTAGCTTCTCTTGTTTCACCCCATCTCACTCTCAGACATCGTGATGGTATCCCACTTCTCTGCCACTTCACCTCATCTTCATATTTGACGCTGGTCTTTTACCCCTTTGAGACAGACAGGAAAACAATTTAGGAGACATTTAAAAGCTTGGATGAGCCCTTTCGTGTGCAGTGTTTGTGATTACATATCGGGCACGATTCAACCAGTCTAGCGAATTACCATGACAACAGTTTGGAAGGAGACCAGAGGAGAACTACGCGCATTTTAGGAGGACGGCGCTTCACCTTTTGCCCCTGTCCCCTCTCAGGAACCTCCAAGGGGTGGAGACGATTGGACATAGATGCAAAGTGTCTTCATCTCTCTTCAGAATATTAATTTAAGGGAAAAGAAGTTAGCGTCTTGTTGAGGACACTTACTCGCGATTGAGCGACCTTCCCGGCCAGGGCAACCTAAATTATATGCACACATCGAGCACCCATTTACACATCACTGGACCAAATGCGAATGCATCACGTAAGTTCAAACCATTCTTCACGCTCTCTCCTCTCTTTTTCTTAACGTCGTATTCTGAGACAGAGAGAGGACAGTACGGGGTCGCTGTGAGAAGACGAGGAGAGAGAGAGAGAAGCTTGTCTGGAGAAGATGCAGCCTTATTTTCTTTTTTTTCCTCCCGTAAAATGAGACTAGGATGAGGCAGGATCAAATAGTGGTTATTCACCCCACATGTCCAGCAATTGGTTCAGCTAGACGTGCTCAGATGCTGCAGACGTGTGGAATCGCGCCAGAAAAGGACCCTGAAGTTTAGGCGGAGTTGAGCGTCACAGTTCGCACCTCGCACCTTTATATAAAATCTTCTTTTTGGAGGAGATTGAGGTTTTGGATAAATAGCAACGTTCTGTCTTCAAAATTCACTTTTCTTCGTTTCTACACGGGAGACTTCATGTGCTTTCATCACATAAAGTCATTACGAGCCATCTCCTTCCTACTGTGCTAAACCGAACACTTCAATCAGTCTGCTTTATCGCATCATACCTGACAGTTAGCCTTCATTAATTAACGCATTTTGAGGAAAACAACGCATCAATTTCAACTTGATTAACGAGATTAATCATTAAACCTCGGGACTAACTAGGCATCCATCCCCATCTTCATCAGAAGAAATCGTGTAAGAGGTAGCGACCTTCCACCCTCTTAAGCATCACCATAACATCAACAGAGGACTCCCTTATTGACACAGTAAACTGATCTACTGACCTCAAGATGGGCTCCATTTATTTATTACTTTCCCTCTATTTATTAGCCTCCCTTCTGCGTCCAAATCGGGCAGTACCCGTCTCAGAAACCGGTAAGTTACAGTTTTTGTTTGTATCAACCATACACTCGTTATTTAAAATGCATATTATGTTCAATATAAGACAAAACTTGTTTAATATGATTCTATGGTATCATATTCCGTAGTTTTCAAACATTAATTCGATCATTCCTCATCATAAATCATTGATAGTTGACAGTATTTTGTATATCTAAATTGTTCTTAAATGGATGATATGATTATGATTTAAGTCATAGAATTTACGTTTTAAATCCTTTTGTGAAAATATAATATTTATTGTGATATTTGAAATTGTAAATTTGGTTTGCCTCTGCCAATGAATTGACGAGCATTTCTTGAAAGCAAGAATTTATAATTGTGGGATTATCATATGAGAATGCGCACATTAGGGTCTATTCCAATCATTAAATCCTTGATAATTCGAGATTGAAGTAATATATTTAACATGTTAGCTTTGAATCACTCTGCAAAGTAGTGCAATGGAAAATTACATGTAGTATATAAACATTTGCACTAACACGTAAATATTTACAATCTTCTACTCTAATCGAAAATCAAGATCGAAAGTCGAAAGTGGAAAATCGAATTGATCACCCGAAAAAAAATCCCGTTATTGATGACGAAACGTGCAGAATTAATTTTGTCCGATGGGGGATACCCCCACGATCTCCATAAGCATATAAGTATGGATTAATACCCAGATAGGCTATACACTTGGTCGTCTTTTAGACTGAGGGCAGCTAACAGGCTAGGTGTTTGTGTTTTAAAGATGTCCATAATTTCATTGTTGAGGGTTTTACTTTCCTTTGACATTGTGTTTCCGATTATCCAAATATTCAAGTTTTATATGGACAGCATCTCTCGTCATCTTTATGATGGTTAAATATGAAAAACGCCTATAGATGTTTCCTATGTCGTCATGGTAACGACCTGTCAAGTTGTTAAAAAGCAATTTGTTCTCGAATTATTCACATTTTATTCAGATAAATAAAGGGTTTGTCAATTCGAATATCGTTGCAGCTAAAAGCTGAATTTTTATTTCAATTTACAGAGTAAATTTTGATAATAGTTGCAATTTATATAGCGCACGTATCCACTCTCTGCTGAGTTCTCAAGGCGCTTTGAAATATCATTAACCTGGCTTTAGCCCGGCAGCCTCCGGCACACTTCACGGAATAAATATTCCTGCCAGGTACCCATTCACCTCACCTAGGTTGAGTGCAGCACAATGTGGATGAATTTCTTGCTGAAGGAAATTGACGCCCTGGGAGGGACATAAATAGTATAACATTATAAAAATATATGTAAAATATAGAAGTTGTGAGAGATGAAAAGGGTTTGATAACGATCAGACTTCAACGAAAAACTAAAGAATGGAATGCCTTTAAAGTTTTAAAGTTTTAAATCTTCAAGTTCGGTCTATAATAAATCACTTTTATTGTAGTTTTGTTGATTTTAGTGAAGGATGAAAATCTAAAATATCTCTTACCTCACTCTCGCATCAATAGACGCTGAATTGTTATCCAAATTCCACGAATACTGAGAAACATGGCATCAATCCAAGCTCTTTGAAAGGAGCGGTTACTCACTACAAGGAAAATCAGACGAAATTCACATTGTACTTTTTTCCAGATTTTTTCTTATTTTTCTCCTTAGAAATAAGATTGATTTATAAA
>BQKZ01006899.1:0-23512 GCA_036244855.1 Temnopleurus reevesii | reverse complement strand
GTTGGGTCGATATCTTAGTAATTTAGAAACGGAAATTAAGGGTAACAGGTCATTGATCTCGATTGTGAAAGTTTGTCTGCGTTGATTGAAAATACTGAAAATTTAACTTTTGATCTCAACGCAAAATACAAAGCAAATTTTGTTGTGTTGAGATCAAAACTTAAAGCCCAAATATACAGGATATAGTTTTGGTAAAAGCGAAAATCTTTATCCCCAGATTTTGTCTTCAAATCTACATGAGATGAAATGTAGTATCATAAACATATTGCGCAAAAGATTGTGCGAAAAATGAACGAGTTTTGGAAAAGCTATAACCTAAAATGGGCAAATTTTTATAGCGTGGTGCTTCACCACGCTAATTCTTTCTTGATAAAGGACAACTTCCCATTTTCAGAATTGGATTAAGATTTAACAATTTAATTGTTGTGTGTATCTCTATATCATTCTATTGTCAAATCTTGGAAATAACTTTGTATATGCTCGATAACGAGCAAAATAATGCTATAACCAAGAGAGGGCGCTAAATATGATTTAACGGTAAAATTCAAATTTTCGAATGAATCCGTTCGTAAAAAAAAAAGATGCTATGCTCTCAAAATATGTATAAGAATTACATGTCATGTTAAAAATCCGTCCCTATTCACATTTCTTCATCTTTACCAAAACTGTACTTGAGCTTTAAAATGGGTTTGGTGAAACTATCATTAGGGAGGTTACGCTCAACAAGGGAGCGGCTCAACGACGGAAGAATTCGTCAGTTTCCTGCGTTCTTGCTAACCCGTCCTTATTCCCTCCGTTGCTCTTAACTTCTGTTACGCTTCCACGATCAACGGCAGTATGCAAATTGAGTGTGACGTCAGGAATCGAGCTTTCACGCCGAAATCCAAAGATTCGCATAATACGCACGTGATACGCTTGGCCGCATCTGATTGGCTACGTTCCTGCATCTAAGACGGACGCGGGATTAAGCAAAGACCGTTGTAGAATTCTGCTCTTCGCCGCTGTTGTCACTGGCAACCAGCGAAGTCGACCTAAACGGGTCGAAAATGGTATTGATCAGCGATTTTGCCGTTCGCGTTGACGGTGCGTAACCTCGCTATTCTCCCCTCAGGGACGCCGATCGGCATCCCTTCGGGAATAATGATAGTTTCCATCATCCATCGGACGGCCGTAATAATTGTTCAATAACTCCAGTGTCATGAGTGTCGTGATGATAGCGCTCGTCGGGGAACTCGACAACAAACTGCATGCGAAATGTCTGCGTTGCGGTGCCAAAAACGAACATAAAAAACAAAAACATTTTGTTCGTGTATCCCTTCACTCATTTACGTAATAACCAAATGATGGAAACCAAATATCAGTTGTTCGTTAAAAAAAAATCTTTGCCCCTGAAAATATCAATTGGCATAGCATAGCATACAATAAATGACACAAACATATGACAATTTTTTACAATTTATCTAACCTTCCGTATTTTAGTGTATTCAAAAGCTGTCTAAATCCACAAATATTTTTTTTTTCTAGAATATACTAAAGTGAAAAGTTTCATTTCAATTCAAATTGTTGATTTAGAATGGAATTGTACAGACATTAAGATGTTGCTTACCATGTTTAACTATGAAGGCAAATTAAAAGTCCACTTAAAGTAAAGGTAGACTTTCCATGCTACAATAGCTATGGTACGAATTTAAGAAGAAAATCCAACAAATTAATGCTTTCCTGCTCAGACCCTTCTTTTTGCGTCCACCAAGCAAAGTCTAATGTCCAGTAATTGGCTTGTGTGTTTCTGAATCATAAACATATAGACCTACTTACACCTTTGCGTTTTCAGCCTGCGTCGGCCCAGCGTTTTTGACAATGAGAAAAACGCTCCCTGAACGCACAAAAACGCAGGCCGGTCATACTTTGACTTACTTTCGGCGTATGCTCCTCGGGCTCGAGCCGAACGCCAGTCCACTGTCTGATCATCATATACTGTGCGCTCGGAAAGCGTTTTTAATTTTCAAAAATGCTTGACTGACGCAGGCTGAAAACGCAAAGATGTGAGTCGGACTTAAGAAATGAATTCTTGCCTTTCGTTTTAATAGTTGATTAGCTCAAAGCATTCAATTGGAACATGACAATTCTCATTTGCATTGATCATTAAAAACGCTTGACAATAGGTTAATAGGAAGTTTCCCCCCTACAGTTAGACAAAATATGACAAATTAAAAAAAAATGAAGTTTAAAAATCACAAGTTCACACATTCTACCAGTGACAAACATTCATGTATATAAGTATTGCTGGTGCAGATAGAGAAATGTCTCGTATCAGTTGATATACAGGAATTTGGAAAAAGAATACTGTAACAGTTAACTTGGAACTTTCAAGGGTGTTCGCGAGCAAACATAAGAAGTTGTGAAAAGTTATACTAGTTGAATGTTTAAATATTTCGACTGACCCCATTCCAAAACCCATTTCTGTCTAGTTTGTTTTAGATTTTATATCGCTTTTCAAATTATTTTCATCATCTTTATTGTATTCAATCAATTGAATTGTTCTTAGATAGGTCATTCAAACAATGACTTAATGAATCCCCCCCCCCCCATTACTTATCATAAGAAATCCCCATGTAGGAGAAATTATATTTCTTGTTCGTGCTTGAGAGCATGTATTTTAATCCCAATAATGAAATGGTTATTATCATAGTTTCAAAATAACGCAAAGCGACAAAATCCTCATCGAATTGGCTTGTAGTACAAATCATGATTGCGCTTAAAACATCAACTGTATTACCAGTCTGGATTCCACCACCGTGATAATCGTGGTGTTCCATAATTGAACTTAAAGAACGAGGCCATTCAAAGGGGATAACTTAATCAATTTCTATGGTACCTAAATATTATTTTAATTTGAGGATTTTTTTTCTCTTTCAGTTAATTGATACATAACTAAATCATAATCGATTAATGATTTACCACATTACATAGATCAGACAAAAGACAGATATGATAATACAGTGCCGTGTTCCTCTGAAGCACATTTCCTGATTGTTACGAGAAAACAGTTTTCCATTGGGAGAAGGAGTTGACTCTCCGACTCTTTCACTTTGGAACTCCTCGAGACGATCTAAAGCCCCGATGGAGGTGGAGAGCTGACAAAAAGCAAGATCATTCTCAAAGAGTGTCACCAGATCTTTGTCTTTGTGTTCAGATGGGGTCGCGCAGGAAACACCATGAGCGCCAGACTCTAAAAGCCATTCTTGGAGACCTGTCAGCTGACACTCGCAATGCCATGGGTTTGGGTCAAGGTATATTCTTTTGGAGTGAAGAGGAAAGCTAGATGGGTCTATGGTCTGCAAACGGTTCCAACCTAACCTAATTATTAAACTACTATGACTTGGGAAAGCAGATTGTCCTATAAACCGAATATAGTTATATTCCAGATCAATTTCATCGAGGGATGACGGGCATGCTGAAAATGCATGTTGAGGTACACTAGCTATCATATTGTTATGCAAAGATATGTTCTGAATTCTCGTCATGTTTTCAAATGGTCTTCCATCAAGAGAATTAATTTGGTTGTAACTCAAGTCGAGGTGTTTGATCCGTGGGATGAACAGTGATGGAAAAGAGGCAATTGCATTGCAACAAAGCGATAATGAATCATCTAAATAGGGTAGCGACAAACTTATAGAAGTGTTCGGATGCTTGTAGAAAATTGAGACGTTGTTAAGATAAATTGATCTCTTTCTTTTATCATGCACCAATCTATATTTTCCAATTTGAAAATCAGCTCTAAACAGCAGAGTGTGTGATATCAATAGCTTTGTAAGGTTCTCTGTGAAACCTGATGGAAGGGATTTCAGTGGATTTCCTTCCAGATCAAGATATATCAGACCACTACAGTTTCGAAATAAGAACGTGTTTATACTACTTATTCTATTCCATCCTGCCTTGAGCCAATTTAGTTCACAGATATTCTCACAATTTGTAGTATTTGCAAGTACACACTTATGATTTACGAGTAAATTGGTTATATAGTTATGCGAACATATGAATACTTTCGTTCTTTTAGGAAAGGAAACATTAGTCAGTAAGTTATGGCTCACAAAAACGTTGTGCATCTGATTGTCAAGCCATTTGTAATGGTTGAAATTTTCTATCAGATTATAACTTAGATCTACTGTATGGATTTTATTAGTTTCTGTAGCAATTTGAAACTGATCCAAACTCCGCAGTCTATTCATTTGAAGAATAATTGCTATTGTTTCCGGAAACAAACCTATTTCCTCGGTGAAATTTGTTATTCTATTAGATTTAAAGTTACATTCTTCCATATCCTTGTTTACTTTAAATGTGTTAAGGGTTTCAATTTCATTGTACTGAAAATCCAATACTTTTAAGTGTGAAAGGGATAGGAGGTCTGGCAGTACAACCAGTTTGTTTTGGGCCATGCTAAGTATTTGTAGCTTAGAACAACTGTCAAAAGTACCAGGCATAATGGTCCTTATTTGATTATCTGACAGATTAAGGACAGTCAATTCATCCAAATTTATTGATTCAGTAACACTACTTATTTGGTTGTGAGAAAAGGAACCGTGACGTAATTCAATGTTCTGATTTAAATGAGTCCAGTTTACAAAGGAAATCCGATTGGACTCCAGTCTCAATATCATAAGACTTGACAAGTTTTTGAGAAAATGCGTATCACTAATTTCACTCGTCTTGATGGACAATGTCTTCACTCGGAAAGAACTGCTACAACTTTCGTTGCCTTCTGGTAATGTAAATCTAAGTTTTGTGATTTTGTTACCTTCAATTAACAAGTTTTCCAAATTTGGAAAGGTGTCATATTCGAAAGTCGCACGTCCTCTAAGACTTGTAGTACTGAGTAAAAGTGTACGTAATCTAGGAGCCCTTGGAAAACCAATTAGACTTTGAACTGAGGCGCCACGCAGCTCCAATACTTTAACGTTGTCCATTTCCCAGAAATGAAGGTCTGTTACTGTTTTTAGTCCCGTACCAACTAATTTTAAATCAGATATTGAACTGCTGGATACGTGACGAAAAACGGTTTCGTACTTCAAATTCATTTCCAAAATTCGCATACTCTCAGGCCAAGTTGAAATGTGTATTGTATGAATTGGGTTATCTAAAAGTAGGAGTTTCTCCAGACTTGTAAGTTGTGAGATCGCAGGTATTACCGAGATGTAGTTTTTGCTAACATCGATGAAAGTGATTTGATAGGCTGACTTCATTTCATGAACATCAAAGAAGCGAAGGTTACAGGAACGAGCTGATAGCTCACTTACGGGCAACTTTAATGTTGATAAGGCTGTGATAAAGTTGTCCGACAGATTGATAATGCTGACTCCTCTTCCAACTCTAGATGAACCCTGGTGAGAGCGTGAATGGAATCCTTGAATAAAATTGAATTTAATATTTATCGCTGCAATTGACGGAATCGCAGAAATATCTACCAACGAGTTATCGCTTATGTGAAGATGGGTGAGACGACGTAATCCAGAAAATGCTTGTGGCATTAGTGTAGATATGAAATTTTCCTTCAGATTCAAAATGATCAAATTTCCTAACAAAGAGAAAGCGTTATTTTCAATCGTTGTGATCATGTTACTAGATAGACCCAAACGTCTAGTAGACACTGGAAATCGATGAACAGCTGGGACAGATGAAAGATGCCTAGCAATACAGTCAACTATCAATTCATGATCCGGTGGACAAGAACATTCATCATCACATATTGAATCTCCTAACCCCTGGGATAGGACAGGGAGACAAACAAAATGATATGTTAGAAGAACATGACTGAAGCCAATCGATATTACAAGTTGCAACTTCATTTTGAATTGATTACACCTCGACGGAAAACTAAACATATGTCAACAGGTGGCTACAATGACTTGAGAGGCTTTTGCAACATTTTTATATGATTTTTAAAGCAGGTTGGTTTATTGAATCTTTTTGTTTAAATCTTTTCTCATATTTTATCATGGGTTATCAGCAACACCGTACGTCATACCATTGGTTGTCAGCAAAACAACGTCATTCGCCATGACCACCAATGGGAAGCAAGTACTTGGCAAACTGTTGAGGATACAGAAAAAAGCCCGCTAACGTTTTCAAGATATATAAGATAAACGAGCCGTAAAACATCCACACTGACGACGACAAATCTGTATGCAAATTGAAAAAGTAATTAGCAAGGTCGCTCATCAAACATTTCCTTGATTCTGAAGTAGTGCAATTAATAGTAATCGTATCAGTACACGCGGCTAGGATCATTTATAAAGTTAAACATAAATCACTGTAAATTGGTTGGAGTAGTATACATCTCAACTGAAAACACTTATCAACAATATTTTACTTTAAGAATCTTATCTCTGACCTTTAGCTGTTTTGGCGTTAATCTGAGGCACTGAGAAAAAAAAATCATATTAGTTTGACTAAATCCTGTCAAGTTTTCGAGCTATTTAACGTTTCGCTCACCCGGACCCATGCGTGAAGCATTTTTAAAGGCGTTGTTGGGGTCGAATCCTGGGAGCCCCTAGATGCTAACTACAATACACCAACCAAGTATGCTGGATCTCAACTGCAAAATTAATGAAAAAAATGACAGATTCCCAGTCTGACGAATTACTAGGTCTACGCAGGGCGCCTTCTACAGTACAATACAAGCTTCAACAACCACAACAACAACAACACTAATAGCATTTTCAACAATCACGTTTCGTCACCACATTAAGCATGATAAATCTAATATCACACTTTATAAATCAATTTGAATACCTTTCAATTTCTTGCTCTCATTTGGTAAGCGTAGTCAATTTTTAGTTCAATGGTGAATTCGTTTACCGGTATGCTATAATCTTGTCTCTACTTGGATAAATAAAGTTCAAGCCTTAACCACATGATCATATTCATTTGTAAACAATCAATTGCCAAATAAACCTAGTTAATTTCATTATTTTATCCTTATTCATCTCATAAATCTATCCATCCTTTTTCTCATATATGTACATTAATTCTGTAAACAAAACTGTAATAACCCACTTCCTCAAATTGTTCCGGGGTTCACGTAAATATGATATCTTGAAAAATCTTTATATACAAACAATATAACGAAATGATATCAAACGTCATCACATCCGAATATCAATTTAAATTCTCTTTCGATTAATTATGTTTCAATCTCAACCAATAAAACCAAGCTAGCAATAAGAATTAATCTTCTACGAAGTAAGCTTAACTACTTATCATTAATTTGTAATCCCATCCTACTTAATTTCATTCTAAACTCCTTAAAAGTTGTATGCAAGTTTTCCATATTTATCAAAAAATGTTTTTCAAATCTATCCTCAAGAACCTCTGAGTTCTAATATATTGTTTATGTTTTCTTCCTTCGACATGTACTGATATATAGATGAACTTATCAATTGACAAGCGTTCTATATCGATTCATGTCACCGACCAAAGCAATACAAAAACAGAACTTTTGAGACCCGGGGGGAGGGGCTCGACTGTTGGGGTCCCTCTCATAAAATTTGGCGTCCCCTGGAGGCTGATCTTGGCTGACTATCCAAAAAAAGGCCTTCACCTTAAATTTGGCGCCTTCTGGCTATGACCCGTTGAGCTATAGGACCACAAACCCCCCCCCCCCCCCCCCGCCACGAGTCGAGCATGATTACTCATGATGCAAGAATCACACAAAGTCTGTATACAGTACAGATCCGTCGCGTCGCGTCACGTCGCGTCGTTTCGTCGATTAACACCAATCTAAACTACAGTTCTTCAACCATTTTAAGTTCATCACTGGTTAGACAGATAATCCCTAATGAATTCCAAGTTCAATACTTTTACTCAAGTTCAAACGTTATGCTTCATCAATCCTAATCTAATCTATGTGTATGATTTAGCAATGCTACCTTACAAGACCACATACATTTATTCGATCATTATTAAATCATTATTCGTTATCATTTTTTTGCCTTCCAGTATTCACAACATGACATTTAACTATGCACCCAAAATGTTGACACCCAGGAGACTCTAAATGTTGCACCCCCTTTAGATATGTAAGTTGGCGGCTATTTTGACATTCAAAATGGCGGCTGAAGACGAGGTCAGGAAAATCGAAACCAAAGTCTTTTTAGATTCAGCAAATCCATATTGACAAAGTTAGCTAAAAAAATATCAATTTTAACACAAAAATCGCACGGGAGCCATTTTTTTGGACATGATAGTAGACTGCACCAGGGAGTTGGGAAAAATCCCAACTCCCTGACTGCACTAAATGGAGATGTTAAGTTTTCAGAAATGCCACTTTCCAAATGTGTTTTTAATCCCCGTAAGTGATGTACAAGCGGGTGAGGATGTGGGGGACACCCCCTCCCACACGCTTGGTCGCTCGGTCGCTTTTTTTAAGTAGATGCAGAATCGATAAAGAAAGGCCATAGTTCCGAAAAACTTTCCAAAAAGAAACAAAGAGTTTTGTAGACAGAGTGAATGATGAGTTGTGAATAGGGGTTGTGTATTCCCTATAACAATATTAGTTCTGTTGAAATATATAATTCTGTCGTTCTTGATCCTATCTATACGTACTTTACAATGAACCCGAATAAAGTCACTAAATAATTGTAGCACTATATGTATATTTAATGTCAACAATCGCAGAATTGAAGTTGTCCAATATTTCAATTGCTACATTATTTGAATCGATATATCAGTTTTGGGAGAGATGGCAGTTCAGATATTACTACTTTGTGAGCTTCAGTAAAAGTATTATCATCATGAAGTATTTCGACTTGGAAATTAGAATATGTTCATAGTGTGTTTGAATAAAATCGATCCAAAAATGGCTTAATTTTCGCAAAATAAGTAATGACAATGCCGTCGCGTACCCCAACACAACATGCTTCACGTACAAAATGAATGTGAACTCACACGCCGAGAACAATACCACCGGTTGCTAAAAGCCATTCTGCGCCGCTCAGCACCCGTGCAAATTATTTAGCCCTGACCTTTTTTAAGTACAATTTTTTAAAAGTAAAATACGCCAGAATAAGTGCGAAAACCTGCTCTTCATTTCGTACACGGTTATATTTAGGCATATAAAGCATTTTTTTTATATATCAGCTCGTTTCACATCAATGTTTGCATCCCGACCATTACGAATCTTTAACTTTAAAGGGGAACTTCACTCAGACATTGATGTGCGCTCAGAGGATGAAGAAAAATACAATGGTCAATCTGTGAAAATTTGAGCAAAATTCGACAATCCGTTCAAAAGTTATGAATTTTCAAAGTTTTGATTTACACCCCTCATGGGCTCCTCAAATTGGCAACGTACAGGCACAAAATGGCTGGTAACATGGAAAACTCTCCACTCACTTTGTACACATAATTTCACATTTCCTTCTCTTTTTAGAAAAGTAGACAAAATTGTACGTTTCTCTTCAAGTATGATATGGACATTTTTTATTCTGCATGCATTTCAGAATGAATGTTGTTGATTTATCGGCTACTTTTCTATTCTGTGTACAAAGTGAATGGAGAATTATCCATGTCGGCAGCCATTTTGTGCCTGTACGTTGCCAATTGAAGGAGCCCATGAGGGGTTTATATCAAAACTTTGAAAATTCATAGCTTTTTAATGGATTGTTGGATTTTGCTAAAATTTTCACAGTTTGATCAATGTATTTTTCTTCATCCCCTGATCTGACAGTGCATCAATGTCTAGGTGAAGTTCCCCTTTAAGATCCAAAAATGTTTAACACGTCTCCGACAAATTTTGTGTAAAAACTGTCAGTGTGTGATACTTCCTTTTCTTTATTGAGTCACCGTGCAGTACATTGAGTTCAATTGGGTCTTCTCTTTATTCTCGGCAGCGATTTTTTTTCCGTAACACTGATCCATCGAAAAAGCCCGAAATGTCATTATTGAGCATAGCATATGAGCAGATTAGGGTGTCTGTGTGCATGTTATTTTGTTTGTTTACGATTAGGCCTAATCAATGTATTCATAAAAAGGTAATTGATAGTTTGTTGAACTTATAGATTACTTTTCCATATACGTTCTCATTTTCAAAATGTATCAAAAGTTCTGGAAAAAAATTGCATCTGACGTAATGATCTGTGGGATGTTATTAATGTGAACTCATCAACGAGGCTGACGTTGGTCGCGCTGCGGGTCACGAGATCTCCGATGTAGCGTCGAGTCTTGCATGATCCTGTGCCCATGATCTTTTTTTTTTCTCCGCCAGCCCTCGATCGCTCAAGCACTATCATATATAGCGCGCAATATGATCGCTGATATTCTCCGCTCAATAAACGGTTTTGGCAAATTTCGACGGATCATGGCCGCGCATTGGGTTCAACTCCCGGACAAGCCCCCATTGTCACAGCCCGTTTAGGTTCCGATCAGTTCAATGACAGATGTTAACCTGCTATAATACTAAACAAATCACAGGAAGACACGTAGTTTTTCGTGATTGATTTGAATAAACATTTATCATAAAAAAATACAAATATAAATACAATTGGTTCAATTGATCAAGTATACAATCGTAAAAATATGAATTTTAAATGACATTAAAAGTGTGAAAATTTGAAGGAAAAATAAACATTTGTAATAAGAAACAAAATAAGAGTTGTAACAGTACGGACATATCTATTAGACACCTACGGGAATGTTGATTGGATGCTCATGTTTTCTTTACTGGTGCCGCCAGTGGCGGATGACTCGCGTCCTAATAATAAAACTATACTTAAGTATAAAAAGAATCCGTACACCTTTCGAAAGAATATGTTCTTGTTTATTGTATCACATTCATCAATCAAACATTAACATAAAGGAAAAAACTTGTTTTGTCCAAGTATCCCTTCACTCTTTAATCCTAGCTGAATTATATGATAAGCAAAGACTGACAAACAATATTACTTCACATGTCAAAGCTCATACTATGTTTGCTCTTATAAGGACCTGAGTGCCATTATTACATGGAATAACTGACACAAAATGCGATATAATCTATTATTATCTATATGATAGTTTTAAGCCGTGCAACATTAGGCCATGTTGCACGGCTTCAATATCACGCATGCGCAAAGCAGTGATCAGCATTCTGGTACTTCTACAATAATACCGGTAAGTCAAAGGCTAATGTACATATAATAATAATTATATTGGATGGCTTTATTTCATGAAATACCGGGAATATTGCACTCGTTAGGGCCAATATTGCACTCATCTTCGATTCGTGCAATATTGCCCTAACTCGTGCAATATTCCCTGGTGTTCCATTCATTGCCATCCAATATTATGTAATTATTAAATATTAAGTATTTTTAATGTATTGAAAAGCGGCTCAGCTCCACAGTTATTTACTCGTCCAGAATTCACAATCAAAAATTTTTAGTTGATTTATATTGTTGACTCTAAACGAACATCTATGAGTATAGGGTACCGCTTACGATGTTTACGTTTTAAAATGCAAATTAAAGGTGCATGCATGTAATTGTATTGCACACCCCTTCGTGTTACAAAAACAAATTGACGCTCACTGCTCAGAGCTTATTTTTCGCTTCACTGTTCATTTGATTAGCACAAAGGAATAGATGAGTTAAAAAAGAAACATGGAAATTGATATTCTGTCTAAATCATTTAAAGACCCGAGCTTGAGCAAAATCAACCAGGCTTCAATCGACTATAGCATGAATACAAAATACTGAATGTCGAATTCTCTCTCGTAACCATTAAAAAAACCCACTAAATATTATTTGTTCGTCCCGCCTCCCAAGTCGGTATTAATGCGGGGGTTCGAAATGTGTTGACGACATGTTGTGTGCCGTTGTCTCCCTTCACTTCATTGGTTTGCAAAGTTTACTTATGTACCTGATGAAAATAAATCCTACATTGATGCATATAATCGCCTGAAGTTAATAAGAACTCGTATCCGAGTAAAAACTATAGATAACATGCTTCGAGAACTGATAACAGTTTTGCAAACGAGCGTAGTCACATGGTATTTCTTAAACATGTTTTAAAACAATGGTCAATGGAACTATGATACTTGTATCCAGTTTACATACATTAGTTGTCGCTAAGTCGGATAAGCCTCGAGCAAGCTTTGTGACTGTCAAGCCTCGCAGCAACTGCTTTACAGGAATGGACAAAAGAAAACCACCATAACATTTTACTCTAGTTGGCACAAGAACAATACTAACATGGATCTTACTTTGAACATAAGTGAGTTCATCTAGAGATACTTTAAAAAGATGTTTGAGAGCAACATAAAAGAATCTAACATTTTTTGTAAAGTCACACTAACTGAATTTGTTAATATTCCGATTGATATCATTTCAAAACCCTTTTGTGTTTAAGTTCATGTTAGATTTTATTATCGGCTATCAAATGGTTAGTTTCATCATCCTGATTGTATCTTATCGATTAAATTGTTCTTAGATATGTCATTTGTAATTATTTTGCCACGAAAATGATCATGTTTCTAAGCCGACATGACACACCCTAGTAGATAAATGCCTATTCAGGAAAAGCGACATGTCACAATCATCCATAACAACACGTGTCAATATAACATTGATTATGATATAATTATGACATAACTCCAATTATGCGTGATCTACATTGGCTACCAATAAACCAACATATTGCCTTCAAACTCAAAGTCCTGGTATATAAAGCACTGAATGATAAATCCCCATCCTACATATCAGAGCTTCCTTCTCAGTACATGCCAACCCGCAGTCTCCGATCAGGAGACCAAGTTTTGTTGTCCGAATCACTCAGCCGTAAAACCTGGAGCGAGAGAGCCTTCTACATCTCTGGGCCAAAATTGTGGAATAGTCTTCCCCACTTTATCAGGAGAGCAGAGACGCAATCCACCTTCGAGTTCTACCTAAAGACCGATCTGTTCCCCACTACCTTGTCGTTAGAAGAATAACCAAATTGTACCACCACTGGGAGTTCTTGGACTGAAAGATGAATCCTAGCACTGATTAGGACATTGAAATCTGTGAGACATAATTGAGTAATTGAGCGCCATGAGCGCCCAGCTGAAGCGGAACTGGCGCTATACAAGAGGCCATCATCATCATCATCATCATATTACTATGATTTCAAAATAACACCATTAAATATAACACCATTCATTTGGGTATTTACGATACGTAAATACCCACATGAATGGTGCTATTTTATTTTTTTTTCGGTATCTAGAGCTTTATCGATGAATCATTCAGCACATCATATATATTATACAAAATATGGATATGATAATACAGTACCGTGTTCCTCTGAAGCACATTCCTCGATTGTTACGAGAAGACAGTTTTCCATTGGGAGAAGGAGTTGACTCTCTAACACTTTCACTCTTAAATTCCTCGAGACGGTCCAAAGCCCCGATGGAGGTGGAGACGTGACAAAAAGCAAGATCATTCTCAAAGAGTGTCATCAGATCTTTGTCTTTGTTTTCAGATGGGGTCGCACAGGATACACCATGAGCGCCAGACTCTAAGAGCCATTCTTGGAGAGCGGTCAGTTCACACTCGCAATGCCATGGGTTTGGGTCAAGGTAGATTCTTTTGGAGTGCAGAGGAAAGCTAGATGGGTCGATGGTCTGCAAACGGTTCCAACCTAACCTAATTATTAAACTACTATGACTTGGGAAAGCAGATTGACCTATAAACCGAATATAGTTATATTCCAGATCAATTTCATCGAGGGATGACGGGCATGCTGAAAATGCATGTTGAGGTACACTAGCTATCATATTGTTATGCAAAGATATGTTCTGAATTCTCGTCATGTTTTCAAATGGTCTTCCATCAAGAGAATTAATTTGGTTGTAACTCAAGTCGAGGTGTTTGATCCGTGGGATGGACAGTGATGGAAAAGAGGAAATTGCATTGCAACAAAGCGATAATGAATCATCTAAATAGGGTAGCGACAAACTTATAGAAGTGTTGGGATGCTTGTAGAAAATTAAAACGTTGTTAAGATAAATTGATCTCTGTCTTTTATCATGCACCAATCTATATTTTCCAATTTGAAAATCAGCGCTAAACAGCAGAGTGTGTGATATCAATAGCTTTGTAAGGTTCTCTGTGAAGCCTGATGGGAGGGATTTCAGTGGATTTCCTTCCAGATCAAGATATATCAGACCACTACAGTTTCGAAATAAGAACGTGCTTATACTACTTATTCTATTCCAGCCTGCCTTGAGCCAATTTAGTTCACAGATATTCTCACAATTTGTAGTATTTGCAAGTACACAATTATGATTTACGAGTAAATTAGTTATATAGTTATGCGAACATATGAATACTTTCGTTCTTTTAGGAAAGGAAATATTAGTCAGTAAGTTATGGCTCACAAAAACGTTGTGCATCTGATTGTCAAGCCATTTGTAATGGTTGAAATTTTCTATCAGATTATAACTTAGATCTACTGTATGGATTTTATTAGTTTCTGTAGCAATTTGAAACTGATCCAAACTCCGCAGTCTATTCATTTGAAGAATAATTTTTATTTTTTCCGGAAACAAACCTATTTCCTCGGTGAAATTTGTTATTCTGTTTGATTTAAAGTTACATTCTTCCATATCCTTGTTTACTTTAAATGTGTTAAGGGTTTCAATTTCATTGTACTGAAAATCCAATACTTTTAAGTGTGAAAGGGAAAAGAGATCTGGCAGTACAACCAGTTTGTTTTGGGCCATGCTAAGTATTTGTAGCTTAGAACAACCGTCAAAAGTACCAGGCATAATGGTCCTTATTTGATTATCTGACAAATTAAGGACAGTCAATTCATCCAAATTAATTGATTCAGTAACACTACTTATTTGGTTGTGAGAAAAGGAACCGTGACGTAATCCAATGTTCTGATTTAAATGAGTCCAGTTTACAAAGGAAATCCAATTGGACTCCAGTCTCAATATCATAAGACTTGACAAGTTTTTGAGAAAATGCGTATCACTAATTTCACTCGTCTTGATGGTCAATATCTTCAATCGGAAAGAACTGCTAAAACTTTCGTTGCCTTCTGGTAATGTAAATCTAAGTTTTGTGATTTGGTTACTTTCAATTAACAAATTTTCCAAATTTGGTAAGATGTCATATTCGAAAGTCACACATCCTCTGAGACTTGTAGTACTGAGTAAAAATGAATGTAACTTAGGAGCCTTTGGAAAACCAATTAAACTTTGAACTGAGGCGCCACGCAGCTCCAATAATCTAACGTTGTCCATGTCCCAAAAAAGAAGGTCTGTTACTGTTTTAAGTCCCGTACCAACTAATATTAAATCAGATATTGAACTACTGGATACGTGACGAAAAACGGTTTCATACTTCAAATTCATTTCTAAAATTCGCATACTCTCAGGCCAAGTTGAAACTTGTATTGTATGAATGGGGTTATCTAAAAGTATGAGTTTCTCCAGACTTGTGAGTTGAGAGATCGCAGGTATTACCGAGATGTAGTTTTTGCTAACATCTATGAAAGTGATTTGATAGGCTGACTCCATTTCATGAACATCAAAGACGCGAAGGTTACAGGAACGAGCTGATAGCTCACTTACGGGCAACGTTAATGTTGACAAGGCTGTGATAAAGTTGTCCGAAAGATTGATAATGCTGACTCCTCTTCCATTTCTAGATGAACCCTGGTGAGACCGTGAATGGAATTCTTGAATAAAATTAAATTTTATATTTATCGCTGCAATTGACGGAATCGCAGATATATCTACCAACGAGTTATAGCTTATGTGAAGATGGGCGAGACGACGTAATCCAGAAAATGCTTGCGGCATCAGTGTAGATATGAAATTTTCCTTCAGATTCAAAATGATCAAATTTCCTAACAAAGAGAAAGCGTTATTTTCAATCGTTGTGATCATGTTACTAGATAGACCCAAACGTCTAGTAGACACTGGAAATCGATGAACAGCTGGGACAGATGAAAGATGCCTAGCAATACAGTCAACTATCAATACATGATCCGGTGGACAAGAACATTCATCATCACATATTGAATCTCCTAACCCCTGGGATAGGACAGGGAGACAAACAAAATAATATGTTAGAAGTACATGACTGAAGCCAATCGATATTGCAAGTTGCAACTTCATTTTGAATTGATTACACCTCGACGGAAAACTACACAAATCGTCAGCATGTGGCTACAATGACTTGAGAGGTTTTTTGCAACATTTTTATATGAATTTTAAAGCAGGTTGGTTTATTGAATCTTTTTGTTTAAATCTTTTCTCATATTTTATCATGGGTTATCAGCAACACCGTATGTCATACCATTGGTTGTCAGCAAAACAACGTCATTCGCCATGACTACCAATGGGAAGCAAGTACTGGGCAAAATGTTGAGGATACAAAAAAAAATCTAACGTTTTCAAGATATATAACATAAACGAGCCGTAAAGCATCCACACTGACGACGACAAATCTGTATGCAAATTAATTGGCAAGGTCGCTGATCACACATTTCTTGGATACAGAGGCAGTGCAATTAATAGTAATCCCATCTTTACACGCGACTAGGATCATTTATAAAGTTAAACATAAATCACTGTAAATTGGTTGGATTAGTATACATCTCAACTGTAAACACTTATCAACAATATTTTACTTTAAGTAATTTATCTCTGACCTTTAGCTGATTTGGCGTACATCTGAGGCACTGAGAAAAAAAGAAATCATATTATTTTTTTCTGAATTCAGTCAAGTTTTCGAGCAATTTAACGTTTTGCTCACTGGTTTGGTGGGAGACGTCCTGATATAATGATGACTCAGAGGAGTGTATGACTTGGTTAACACGATAACTTTATTAAAGCCCATGTATAGTGTTGGTAAAGATTAAGAAATGTTAATTTTTGTGGATGTTTATCATGACATATAACTCTTATACACATTTTGAGAGAATATAGCATATTTTTTAACATTTTGAAAATTTGAATTTGACCGTTAAATCATATTTAGCGCCCTCTTTTGGTTATAACAATAGTTTGTTTGTTGTCGGTCATATACAAAGTTATTTCCAAGATTTGACAAAATCATGATAACAAGGAATAGAAAAAGATTAAATTCTGAAATTTTCATCCAATTCTGTGCATGAGAAGCTGTCCTATATACCAAGAAAGAAAATATTGAATTAGTGTCGGGGGACACGACGCTGAAATATTTTACACATTTCAGATCATAACTTTTCCAAAAGTTATTCATTTTTCGCACAATCTTTTGTACAAAATGTTTATGATACTATGTTTCATTTTATATAGATTTGAAGACAAAATTTGGTGATAAAAATATTCGCTTTTACCAAAACTTTACTTGGGCTTTAAGCTAATTCAACGACGTCATCTTTGACTTGACGATCTCGACACATGTGTATCATTCACGTGTATGTTGAGCTGACCTAGATTGCCACGGTCCAGCTCGCATTACATTAATGCTAGTCTGTGATATGTAGACCCTGATATGATACATATCACTACACCTCCCTTTCTTTAAAAGGTTTTTATATATACACATATATGTAAACATCTTTAACTACTACTTAGTGACAGGGTGGACTACCTGTTCACTAAACGACTGTACTTGGGGATTATTCTGCCCCATAAAGCCGGAGTACGGTCGCTGTAAAATGTATAACTTATAACTTTTACAGTCCTGTAAATATTTCAAGTTTACGATTCTCGATTCTGGAATACTGCTGTTGCGTTGCGATATTGTCCCGTTGTCTTCTGTCGGTTTGAGTTATTAACGCGTCAATATAATCCGGTTATAATAATAATACTGATAATATGCTGTTTATCTTTGCATATTATTTATAACTCATAAAAGCTTTTTCCACAGAGAACAAGTTGCTTTTTTAGAGTCAATGTTCCAACTTACAACTATTTACAAAAGACATATCGCTTTTTGCTCTCCGAACGTGTTTATAAATCTAAGCGATTCGGTGGTTTTACTTCGCGTCCGCTTCTAGTTCTGTTCTTCGCTCTAGTTGATGACGAAGTTACGCTTTATTCAGATGATTTTTCGTCTGGAGCTTCATCTGCGCTGTCACCCTGCGTTGCCAATCTCTGTGATGGTACTGGCCTGATGTGACGTTTATTCCTGCGACGTATCTCGCCTGATTCCATCTCGATTTGATACGATCTATTTGGTAGGACTGAATTCGACCAGGTATTGGTGTTCATGTCTTGGATAATAACATGTTATGATGTTCCGGTTTCAGCTTAGACAAATCTCAAGCATGTCTGTCATATCTGTCTTTCTGCTTCACCTTTGATTCTTCTTTTCTTCCCCTAACAGATTTAGTTACGATCTGCTGGCTTTCAAGAAGACTATCGACCATTGGAAGATTTGATTTCAGCCTTCGGTTGTAGAGAAGCTCTGCGGGTGACTTTCCGCACTCTAACGGCGAACTTCAATAGACTTGTAATGCTCTGTAGAAATCTTGTCCACTGTGCTTTTTCTTGCGCATGAGATTCTTGACTATCTTCACAGCATTCTCAGCGAGGCCATGCGATTGAAGATAGTGAGGACTCGGTGTCGTGTGGAGGAAGTCCCATTCTTCTGCAAAACTCTTGAACTCTTGGCTTGCAAATTGCGGTCCGTTATTCGAGATAAGTTCACATGGCGTTCCATGACGTTCAAATATCGACTTCATGTGATTTATCACGGCCCTGCTGGTTGTTGAAGTTAATTGAGAAAAGTAGTCAACTATGACCAAGTAGTCCTTGTTATTCAGCGTAAATAAATCAGCAGCTACTTTCTCCCACGGTCTATTTGGTACGGCAAGAGGTTGTAGACTTTCAGCTTGCTGTTGTGGCTTTTACATTAGACATGATGTACACTTCTGGACCATCTCAGTAATGTCTACGTTGATTCTGGGCCAATAGATCACTTCTTGTGCCCATTTCTTGCACAAGTGTTCCTCGTGTATCTTGTTTAACACGACTCGATCGTCTCATAGTAATTGGTATTACTATCTTGCAGCCCTTGAAGATGATGCCATCTGCTTCAAAAAGCTTTCTTCTGACGTTTCAGAACTCTCTGATCTTTACTGGACATTGCTGCTTTTTCTCCAGCCGACCATTCTTGATAGTGGCTATCAGCTCTTACAGTTGATCATCTTTCTTGGTCTGTTCTATTAGATCTTTTCTTAAGGTTGAAGATTTTGGCACTGTCTTAACTAGGACATCTACGTAGACCTTGATGTCTTCTTCTCTCTCACTATTGTCATGTCAGCTTGTGGATCTACTGCTCTGGACAGTGAATCAGCTGTGTATTTTCCAGGAGTATATGAGACTTTGGGATCATATCTCTGTATCTCTCTGATAAGTAATCTTTGTATCCTTAGAGGACATTCATTCAGTGACTTGTCAAACAGAGGTATCAGTGGCTTGTGATCTGTCTCCATTTGCACTTGTTGGCCATATGTACTGATGAAATCTTTCACATGCTAATGTGATTGCAAGAAGTTCCTTCTCGATCTGTGCATATCTAGTGTCAGCATCTGTCATGAATCTAGATGCATATGCGATCGGAACCCAATTTTCATCATGTTGTTGCAGCAATACTGCTCCCAGACCATTCTTTGATGCGTCTGCAGACAACTTCGTAGCTTTCTTACAGTCATAGAAATGTAAGACTGGCTCTTGTGTCAGGCATTGCTTCAGGTGATTCCATGCTTCTTCTTGTGCATGATCCCATGTCCACACATTCTTTTTGTCTAGTAGACTTCTCAGAGGTGCTGTCTTGTTGGATAGATCTGGAATGAACTTTCCTTGGTAGTTGATCATACCCTAGAACCTTTGGACATCTTGCCTAGACGTACATTCTCTGCTACTGTGATGTGGTGTTTTCCAGGAAGACAACCTAACCCTACAAAGACATCTTGATAGTCTTGAACTATACCTACGCCTGTCTTTGACTCTGTTTTGATGTCCACATTTAACACTCGTTTTATCAGATTCATGTCTTTACGTGTCCTAAGTTCTAACAAATTCTGCCTATAACCAGGAACCACCAGAAAAAATGTGTTGTGCTTTCTGCCATTGTACTCAACTTGTACAAAACAACGACCCTTGACTGGAATTGGCACTTCATAATAGCCTGTCAACTTCACTCTAGCCATTTGCAACTTACACCTCAATNCTTATGTAATGTGTAGCCGCGTACGGACCTTGATATCGCTGAGAAAACCTCACGCTCGCATATCAATGTATGCATATGTTGTGTGTATGTATACAATGCACACAATCCGCAATACGAACCCTTTTTTCAATAGCCTAGGAGTGAAGTTACACTTTAAGACCGAGTTGCGGAATAAGGTCGGAACATACGTGTCCTAAGTTCTAACAAATTCTGCCTATAACCAGGAACCACCAGAAAAAAATGTGTTGTGCTTTCTGCCATTGCACTCAACTTGTACAGTACAAAGACCCTTTACTGGATTTGGCACTTCATAATAGCCTGTCAACTTCACTCTAGCCATTTGCAACTTACACCTCAATCTCAACCTCTGAAAACTTGCCTGAGATATGACATTCGCTTGCGCACAAGTGTCTAACTTTATATTAACTGGGTGGTTATTTATTCGCATCTCGGCTACCCATTCATCCTTTGAGCTAAGTAAATTTAAACACATTATTTGATAACCTTCTGAATCTAATTCTATGCGTTTCAAATCTTTGGATTTGTCTAGTCGCGTACGACAACACTTCACAAAATGGTTTTGCTTACCGCACTTATTGCATGTTCTACCTTTAGCGGGACATTCTTTGCCATGTTTGTTTCCGCATTTACTACATGTCTTATCATTACTAGTACGATACAAAAGATTTGACTGGTTTGACTCTTTGGATTGCTTTGACCGATTTGTTTGTGTAGACTGTTTAGTGTGACTTGTCTGTTTTGACCTTGCACCAGGGAAATTCTTCTGTCTGCTGAGAGTATCTACCGAAAAGTTTGGGGCATTTTCTCCAGAACTCAACGCTTGTGCCTGCGCTCGAGTTTGTTCAGCCGCACGACATACTACCAACGTTTTATCCAATGTGAGATCCTCTTGCCTCAGCAAGCGCTCCCTTCGACCATTGTTTAAGATTCTGCAGAGAATTATGTCCTTGATGAGACTATTCTTTAGGGAAGAAAACTCACACGACTGAGAAAGACTCCGCAACTCGGTTGCATACTGACCAATACTCTCATTCGGTATTGAGCTCTTGTGAAAAATATATGTCTCTCATGCGTTATGTTACGTTTCGGCAAGCAATATTCCTCAAATTTGTCTAACACTTTCTCAAGTTTCATGCTCTCACCCTCGGCAAATACAAACGTATTATACAAATCAAGTGCAGCATCACCAATCCATTCCAGACATTCCAGAGGCAACATTGTATAGATTAAATTTCTGCTTGAAATTTGTCCAGTTTTTAGCACCGTTTCCCTTGAAGTCTAATAGACTCGGTTGTGTCATATTATAGCCATTGTGTTTCTTGTGTTTTTGTCTCTTTTGTGTACTTTTAACTCACATGAATATTTTTAATAAGTAACTCTACTATTTGTCTGTCTGTATCTTTCCAACTGAGAGTTTTATTTCTTAATGCAGAGTTTTCTACATTAACATTGGTACACATTAGACTATGCACATTCATGAGCATTAACAGCTTTTCACTACGCCATTGGCAGATTGGCTCCGCTCGGGCTCGATTCGGCTCGACTCGACTAGGCGCAGAACCACACACAACACTCCTCTCATCACGGAAAATAATAGAACAAACACCCCTGATTTCTGCTCAATTGCTGGTCCTTCCCAATCTTTCTGGGACGTAGCTCGGACAATCTGACACATCCCACTTCTGACACCATGGTTTGGTGGGAAACGTCCTGGTGCAATAATGATGACTCTGAGGAGTGTATAGCTTGACGCAATGTTCCCGGAACACCGGTAGATGGCGCAGCACGTCTAGCACTTTCACGAAACGCTTTCAACTTCTTATGAAATTAGAATAACAGGTAATGACATAAAATGCAGCAAATTCGTATGCTGTAGCCCACATTGTGACATTTTATCGCATGGAACGCCTTTGAATGATTCAAGGAACGTTACCAACGCTGACAAACATGCGAAACACTGTATATGTGAGCTAAAAAGTTAATGTTATGGTTTTATTCAAATTACTCGTGACGTAGAGGGTATACGTCATCTAGGGCAAGTCTTCGGCCGGCCATGCTCGCAGCTCGCTCGTCACACACGTCATCTTCGGCATACCTCTTCGGTCACGCTCGTAGCTCGCTCGGAAATTTCAACTAGACGTGACTGCCCGCGCCAAAGAATAAATCTAATATTCTACATCGGTCTAGAGTCATGTGGATTTTATATTTTGGGGGGAAATTCGTCAATAGCGACTGACAAAAAGTGTGCATGCTTGAGCTGTTGTGGGTGAGTGAATGAAGACTTGCTGATGTTGTCGTTGACTTTCTGCTTGAGTAATTAGCAGCAAGTCAACGACAACATCGCATCTTCAACACAAAACAAAACTAAAGAGCATGTGTAGTAGCTTTAAGTTATATATTTTTCATAACCATATCCCTCACCACTATGTGTGCCACGATTTCTCCACCTAACAGACGGTATTTAAGATAGCTTATCTATTACTAGTTCCGAAATACACTGGGTTAACACAATAATCTTATTAAGCTAATTCAACGACCTCATATTTGACTTGACGATCTCAACACAAGTGTATCATTCACTTGTATGTTGAGCTGACCTAGATTGCTAGGGCTCAGCTCGCATTATATTAATGCTAGTCTGTGATATGCAGCCCCTGATATACTACATATCACTACACTCACCCGGACCCATGCGTGAAGCATTTTTAAAGGCGTTGTTGGGGTCGAATCCTGGGGGGCCCTATATGATAGATGGTAACAATACACCAACGAAGTATGCTGCCGCCAAAGTGTGTCTAAAGAGAATCTCAAAGTGCGAAATTAATGGCAAAATGACAGATTCCCAGCCTGACGAATTACTAAGTCTACACAGGGGCGCCCTCAACAGTATACAGACAATACAAGCTTCAACAACAACAACAACAACAACAACAACAACACTAATATCATTTTCAACAATCACATCTCGTCATCATATTCATTTAAACATGAAGCATCATAAATCTTATATCACACTTTATAAATCAATGTTAATACCTTTCCATTTCTTGCTTTCACTTGGTAAGCGTAGTCAATTCCGAGTTCAATGGTGAATTCGTTTAGCCTATGCTATAATCTTGTCTCTACTTGGATAAATAAAGTTCAAGCCTTAACCATATCATCATATTCATTTGTATTGCCAAATAAACCTAATTAATTTCATTATTTTATCCTTATTCATCTCATAAATCTATCCATCCTTTTTCTCATATATGTACATTAAGTTCGCGTAACGTTGATATCTCGAATAATCTTCATAT
>BQKZ01006898.1:10012-34695 GCA_036244855.1 Temnopleurus reevesii | reverse complement strand
AATAATGATTGGTACCTCAAAAACATGAGTTCCTTTTCATGCGCAGCTTCGCTGGCTAGCTGACTCATATTTATAGCCCGAAGCTCAGCTATCTCCTCTTGCGTCAGTGGGATGGTGTTATTTAGACCGTAAGAAATACTCTCATAATTCCGTAGGAGCTTGTCGGCAACAAGGATAGCTTGCATCTTTGACTTCCTATCCAAAAAAAAATGTGGGAAATATCAGGACCATATATTAATTTTTAGAATGGAAAGTGTAAAGCAAAACATCATTAAACATTTAAAAGTGTGCCCTAAAATCAAACTATAATTACATTCTTTTTACATCTTACATCTTAAAGGTATAGATCAGTGTTTGGAGAGATGGTGCAATAGATATTTCATTATCTTACATGCCTTACGAGCTGAAGAAAGAATATCACCATAATGCATTTTTTTCAATGGCAAATTAGAGTAAATTCATATTAATTTTAAAAATAAGGCCCAAAAATTACGTAATCATCGCGAAACAAAAATAACGCACCGTGTGTTTTCAACAGCAAATCGCCACACGTGCAAAATAAATGCGAATTCACACTCCACACACAATGCACCAGAAATTTAATTCATCTCATCCCGTCTTCGCTGGAGGTCCATTTATCGAACGATCCGTATAGAAATAATAGCTAGTTAGCATTGCCAAACTGAAATAAGCTAGAGTGCTCGTGAAAATCTTATACTTATTTCGAACTCTCTCTCTCTCTCTCTCTCTCTCTCTCTCTCTCTTGGATGATCCCTCCACTATTTTGGAGATTTGAAGTATCATGGTGGAATGATGAAGATCCATAGGGTTAGGCGAATTGGATGGTGTGAGTACGTAGAGAGGGACAGGAGGAGCAAGTTTTCGTGTACATTGTGTGGGAGACTGGGGTGAGCGGATATTTATTTATATTTATTCCCGAATAAATGAACAAGCCAACTCACACGTAAATGTTGTAGTTGCAAATGATGACTTTGGGGAAGGTGAGCTCCTCGGTATTCAAAGTCACGCTGATGTCCACAGCCATTGGTGATTTGGAAAAGAATATTGCCCGCTCGGTTATTTGAATCATTAATGCGGACATAACGATGATCAAAACACTTAGCCACGCAAGTCTGAAACAAAACGATAAGTATTTGTCTTTAGACATGTTAGGAATCATATCGAAAACCCTATCTACACTTCAGAAACTACAAAAGACATACACCTGTTGTATTTTTGTCGTACTTTTGGAAATCTTAATGTTTCGGCTCCAAACATGAACACAATATATGTAATAATAAACAAAAACAATGACAAAATATCAAATGACAAAATGATTATTTCCTATTCCAAATGAGCAAAAATGGATCAGTACACAAATAGCTAATTTGGTTGGTTTGGTTTTATTCGCTGCGAATTACGTAATATACACAGATTCTCATGGATTTTGGCTAAGAAAATGACCGTTTTACTGATAAAAAACTGTATTTCAAACATGAAATATTTTTTTCGAAATAAATAAGTCAAACACAAAGTCAATGATCCTTTGCATTGTTATTCAGTTTGGAACCGGATTGTGATTGTTGTGTCCACAGAGTTCAATGCATGACGTGTTGATCCAATGTCCCATGACCCACTTTAGTTTACGGAAATAGTTAATATCGTGTTTAAATACAATTTACGTTTAGCAAACCCACCTCCTTAGCTTGCTCTCCCGTGACATCAAGATGTATTTGAGCCCAGCGATACCGATGCCATCAGGGGCACTTCGGGATAACGCCAACCACCAAGTCAGAACAGGCTGCAGCCGAGAATCCCTCTTTGATAAAGGCTTCTTTCCCAAATCCATTCTCATCACCCCGTTTGACATGTTTGACGATACCGTTACGCCCCTGGTGACGCCCAACTCTACATCGGTAATTTCCGTTGCTTGCGAAGTTTCGCGATATTCCTTTTCCGTCATGATTCCCGGCTTATATTCACTATGCGGTCACTAATTCGAAAGCTAAATTCATCAAATCGTTCAGATCTCCAGCATCTTTATCTACTTCGTTCCTTTGTTTGGTTAAAAATTCCCTTTCTGGTGATCCAGTAGCCGATTTCCTTCGCATGTCAGAATCTTAAAAAGCGACAAGTAAAAATGTTCACCCTTCAAGTAATGATCTCAAGGGTGAGCTTTTACAAGGATGTTGGTGAATTTTGAGACTGTTGATGAATTTATCTGCGTAGCCATTTAGGTTTTGAATTATATACAGCAAAGGAGGTCATTGCAAAATTATGATGGATAACAAATAACACAGCGATTAAAAAACGCTCCTATTTGGCTCCTATCGACGGTGTTATATAATTTTACAAGTATCTTGACCAGTTTTGAAGACATTTTGCTGGTATTAGAGTAACCTTCGTCTTTATTATGTCATCAGCATTATAAAGGAAAAGCAAAATGTAGGAATGTTTTGTTTTTTGCAGGTATATTACTTCGCGGGTTTCAAGCACAGTCGACTAGAAAGAGCCAACTCACAATTCTGTTGTCGTTAGCCTGCGTCGGCCCAGCATTTTCTTTAAATAAAAAACGCACAAAGACGTAGGTCATATACGGTCAACGAACCTTAGGCGTACGCTATTTGATTTCAAGCCGAACGTCAGACCATGTGTGCTCCAGGGGAGCGTTTTTATTTTTCAAAAACGATGGGCCAACGCAGGCTAAAAATGCAAAGGTGTGAGTCGGCATAAACATCCCTATTAATGGCAAGGATATTCGACAATTAAAATAATAACAATTATTTTGGTTTTATATAGCGCCTTATCATGTCCACGAGACTTACCCAGTAATTGCACGAAATAGCGTCAACACAGCCATATAAGCGCAAACAAATAATGAAATAACGTATTGCTTTTTGCCACCATTCCCCAATCACACCTGGGTAGAGTGCAGCTTTGTGGATACGTTTATTGCTGAAGAAAATTAAGGTCGTAAGGTGGGACTTGAATCGCCCCTTCAATTCTATCAGCGTGTTTCTATGCTTATGCATGTGTGTGTGTGTGTGTGTGTGTGTGTGTGTGTATTTGTTTGTGTGTGGAGGAGGGGGGAGAGAGGAGATGTGTGTGGTGGTGCTCTGTGTGCGCGTGTGGATGATTGTGGGGTGATGTGGTTTGCGTGTTTTGTGTTATGTGTGTGTATTTGTGGGAGTGGCTTGTCTTGGTTTGTGGTGGTGCGTGGTGTGCATGTGTGTGTCTGTGTGTGTGTGTTGTGCGTGCGTGATTGCGTGATTTTGTTTGTCTGTAATGTTTGACTGGGTATGTTCGTTCAGAGTCTTGGGTTTTGCTTCTTTTATAGGGAAAGTTTGCTGATGCCTCTCCTTGCCATTTTTATTGTTGTCTTTTTGTAATGATCAGTGTATATTTCTTCTTTTTTTTGTATTTCGATGTATATTTTTGTATTCAATGTTATATTTGTCATTTTTAATGTGATTTTTTTAGAATCGAATAAAGAAGCCTTGAAATTGAAAATTCCCATTCAAACCTTTAAAATGGCTCGAAATTGAATAAATCCTTTACATGAAATGCGTCTCAACCTGTTCGTCCAAATAAAGGGAAGGAAATTCCTCTCGACAATTGGCTCCAATGCAAAGGCATGCATGGGTTTTGTTTACCAATTTGGCCCGCATCTTTTTTAATCGGGTTCATTAAGAGATCGTTGACTAAAGTTGCATTTAGTCACACATCGTATTTGTTTGAAGACGAAAGAGAGGATACTAACCATTACAAGCAATAGTATATTTCAAGGTAATACTGACCTTAATAAACAGTCTAGAAGTTAATTACATCAGATATTACCAAATGTTGTTCAAGTGTTAAGATTGATTTGCTAATGTCATTCAACATGTTCAAATTCTCATTTACATTTTTTTCTCTTATCTGTTTATTACATTTTTGCGCTAAAATACAGCCTATTGTTTACTACGCGGGTATATATGAGGTTTAGATTTTGCTTCCATCATAAAATGCCATCTTAAATGGATAAGGTATTAGATCTCATTGGATCTATTTTCCTATACCGTGTGTCTCAATAAAAACGTAACATTTTTAAAATGGTTGGCAAATTTAGCATATATAGTTTTATGAAGAAATGTTGATATGTATAGAAAGCTGAAGGATCGACCTTTCTTATGATATGAAAAATTGGAAAAAAGAATTATGCTTCGATGAACAGTGCTCACTTAGGTTAGATGTATGAAATGTGCCTGCGCAGGATTTTTCCTTCCAATTTTGGACAAGTAAGCTACTTGTAGCTTACAAAAATATTGATCTGAGATACTTAGGATCGATGGATCAACAGGGTATTTTGATTAGATTGAATACCATTCCTTTTGCTCTGTTATTTATCAATCCCGAAAAACCACCGCCCCCACAAACACACACACACGCACACACTTCCACTCCCATCGTATTGTAAAAAATAAAGTTAAATCTTTTTATGTAAGATGTTCATGTAGTTTTTATATTCTTCTTATTTACAACTGCTTTGTTCATCTTAAAATGAAAGATCTGACAAAAATAATCGGCCCGATAATCGATGGACATGTTATCCCTGCCTTTGATAGAGTTGCAAGGTATCGCCATGGCAGGAATGGACGGTTCCGACGTGTATGATGGGTGCAAGATGTGGCACCTTGCCATTGCACAAGGGATGTCACAGAGCACCTCACCCAGCTCTTCAGTGATCATATCCCTCAACCATGAAGTTGAATGGCCTCCACGTTCACCTGACATGATGCCTCTCGACTTCTTCTTCTGGGGATGGCTCAAGATTAAGGTCTACACCAACACCTCCCGACACGAGATTGATGTCCTTCGTCAGGGCAGAGCAACATGTAGTCAGGTCAGGAGAGCTGTTCTGGACATGCTGAAATCGTGTATCGAGAGAAAAGGTTGACACGTCGATCATTAATGTGAAAGACTTTTAATTTTACCGGGACCCTTACTCAATCGATACTTTGAAAGCCGTGATATTCAGTCAAGAAAAAAGGATAACCATGTGGACTATGGACTGACTTTTGTCAGATCCTTATTTTAAGATGAACAAAGCAGTTGTAAATAAGAAAAATTGAAAGAAACATGAACATCTTTAAACATTAAAAAATGTGTGTGTGTCGGTGGGGAATGGGCGGTGATGTTTTGGGATTGATAAATATTAGAGAAAAGGGAATAACATTCACGGTATTTAAAGTACCCTGTTGTTTCATCGATCCTGAATATCTCATATCGACCATATTGTAAGCTACAAGTAGCTTACCTCTCCAAAGTTGAAAGGAAAATTCCTGCGCAGGCACATCTTCATACATCTAACTTAAGTGAGCACTGTTCATCGAAGCATGATTCATTTTTTTTTTAATTTTTCATATCATAAGAAAGGTCGATCCTTCAGCTTTCTATACATATCAACATTTCTTCATAAAACTATATATGCTTACTTTGCCAACCATTTCAAAAGTGTTACGTTTTTATTGAGACACACGGTATAATAACATTTTCACAATCGGAACATTAGAGCATTGGCAAGGGAAAAATAGCATTTACAAATTAATTTGCATTCATATTTACAATACATTTCTGATCTTTTCGATGTATTGACAAAAAACACGTTTGCAAGCCAATTGTATTTTGAGTATATTTCATTTGTATATAGTAGTCATGGTAGTATGCCGTGAGATAAAAACATGAAAATTCCCTTGTGCTGGTTGATCTATACTGTTGTGCTCTCTATGCGTGCACCGTGTAATGTTCTGGCCAGGTTTTCACACAAAAAGAGGGTCGTTTGCTATAATCAACAGGATCAATAGGCGGGTTTACTTATGTATTCAAATTTATGTGCGTTTAATTTAGTTACGTGGTATTCCATAGACCGATTGATAGCAATAAGACTGCAATAATTGGAATCCAGTTTGCATACATTACTTGTTGCTATGTCGGGCAAGCCTCGAGTAAGCTTTCGAGTTGTCAAGAACAAACTTTGTGTTAGAGGTATGCATAAAATTTGCATATATTAGTAAACCCGCCTATTATATATTTACAATTCGGGGGATCGACTATAGTTGTAAGCTTTTCGCCGCTAGAGAGCGTGGATCAAATGCTTAATTTTGATTGGTCCACCCCTGACCTGACCTGGCGGGTATCGATTTCCGGTTGTGACGGGNGCAAAGGCATGCATGGGTTTTGTTTACCAATTTGGCCCGCATCTTTTTTAATCGGGTTCATTAAGAGATCGTTGACTAAAGTTGCATTTAGTCACACATTGTATTTGTTTGAATTCTATGACGAAAGAAAGTTTATTGGATATTACAAGCAATAGGATATTTCAAGGTATTTGACCTCAATTAACAGTCTAGAAGTGTTAAGGAGTTTGAATTTACTTCTTTTTTCTAATCTTTTATGAGACTTTTTGTGCTAAAACACAGCCTCCAATTTACGACATAGGTATAATATGATGGTTTGTCGCTTGCCTTCATCACAAAGTGCTATCTTAGATGGATAAGGCAATAGATCTCATTGGATTTATTTTCCTATTATAGTAACATTTTCCCAATCGGAACATCGGAGCATTGGCAACAGAAAAATAACATTTACAAATCAATTTGCGTTCACGTTTACAATATTTTTCCGATCTTTTCGATGTATTGACAAGAAACAAGTCTGCAAGCCAATTGTATGTTATGTATAGGCCTACTTCCTTTTTATTTAGTAGTTATGGTAGTATGACGTGAGATAAAAACATGAAAATTCCCTTGTGCTGGTTGATCTATACTGTTGTGCTCTCTGTTCTATGTTATGTTTTGAAATACCTTTTTGTAGCAGTCGTACACGCACAAAAAAAATCATAAAAAGGTATATAGGTATTATACACGTCCCTAGAATTTTGCGGTACCATAACAATATTAAAAAAGATCGTCAGTTTAGATTTTGCGCCACCTCAGAAGATTTTGCACCATTTTAACAAAAATGTGTACCCCCCCCCCCTAACTCTGATCCAAGGGCTCAAGCCCCCAAAGCCCGTAACCCCCAACCCCGCCTGCGAGCAGCTACTGACGTAAGACACAATGCGTGCACTGTGTTACGTTCTGGCGCGGTTTTACAAAAAAGAGGGTCGTTTGCTATATAATCAATAATTATTTGCCATTTACCGGCTGTTTAGTGTCTGCTCCATCTATAGGCCAAAGCAAGTATATTTTTATGTGGCGTTCCTAGTTTCAGAAATATACAAGTACATTCTAGATGAAGCAAGGTGTGTTTTTTAAGCAAAATACTCATAAGAAACTTATCCCAATTAAAACTGGGATGTGATTTTCAGTAGCACTGAACCAGGCTCGTTACAAAAATGTTTTGATGGCGAGCTTAAGTCCTAACTTTTATGAAGATTAAGTGTTTGATTGTCCATCAAATGACATTAAAACTGGGTTGGTCGTTTATAATAATATCCATTTTGATTTTAACACATTGCATGAAAAATTATAGGGGTAAAATCGTTATAAAGAAAGGCAAAGGATCATTCAACATCATCAATAATTTTTGTACGTAAATGAAAATACAAAATACACGCAAAAAATATCGAACTGAACTCATTAAGAAACATACCCTCCCGTCTTCGAAAACGAATCATACAGCAATTCTCTCATTATCTACAAACTCACATAAAGCTTCATTTAATTATATATGCTATCTCTGATTTGATAAACAAAAACAACCACCTTGATTGCGATATATACTGATACTGGATACTGGATTTGCTTAATAAAGACGATTCATATACTGAACTCATATTTGTTTCGATTCGACGGAGGATATAATATTACGCTGTCTTTTATTTTAAAGGCAGTGTATAACATTGTTTTTGTTTAGAAAATTCTCAACTTCCAGATTCTAAATGATATCTAGTCTATATTATATCCGTTTTCTATTTGGCCGTCTCACCCTCATTTTCACGTTCCCCCAATAGAGCGCGTTCCTCCACTGATCACGCGACCTCCGAATTTCACCGGGGTGCAAATTCTTCGGGCTGTACGTTTATCTGACGTGGAGGTCGGGCGAAACATGGAATTATTGGGGGAGGATAACAGCACAGTCCTGACAAAGGACTAAATGATATCTAAAGGGTTGACGGTGTACATAAACGAAGTTGTGAAAACGTTCAGCTTAAAATGTATACATGACCTACATATGCACATTGTGCAGGAATAAAGCGACAGAGATATGATAATAATAATAATAATGATGATAATAATAGATGCAATTTATGTAGCGTGCTCTAGGCGCTTTGCATTATTATAACCCTGGCTTTAATTCGGTGTACGACAGCACATTTAGGGGTGTTGTTCAAAATCAACTGCAAATCAGCTGAAACTTTGCAAAGTGTTACGCGCATTTACATTCGCGCACGGTCTGCGCATTTAACGAGACTCGCATGAAACAATGATTTCGATTTGCACGTTCCGATCAACTGCAACTTGCGATCAATTGCAACTTTTGAGCAACACACCCTTAGTATTTCAAGCAATAGATATCACACTCAGGTAACCATTTCCCTCACTTGGGTTGAGTGCAGCACAATTTGGATGAATTTCTTCCTGAATGAAAGAAACATCATGGGTGAGATTCGAACCTACGACCCTGTGGTAATTGTAAGACGAGAATGGGAACCACTAGACCTCTTCGCTTGAAATCTTGATAGTGCCTATATATCTTTTTTTCATTTCTTTCTCTCTCTTTTTTTCCTTTTTTTTCGGGCGGGGGGAGGGGGCTGTCTATCTTGTTTTGCCATAATATGAATGTTAAAATTCACACCTGTTGATTTGAGAACGGTTTAAATAACAAAATTGGAATGCGTGACATCGTCTTTAAGCCAGCGTTTGCCCGACATATGAACATATTTATACAGTCTCACAGTAATCATACAGAAACACGTATGAGTCAACGATCATAAAACCACCTCTGCTGGGTTCACGTCCCAGCCACTTCCCTTTGAGACATTAGAGAGCTTTAGCATATTAGACGGTACCGCCGATCACAACGTTAGCTCTAAGGTCCATTCAAGAAGTAGAGTTGTGTTGGTGCACCCTTCTGGAACGGACCTTAGAGCTAACGTTGTGATCAGCCATACCGTCTTGTACATGCTAAAGGTCCCTATTTTGTAGGCTACACCTGACCGAGCGAATTGAGGTACTGTCCGTTAATTCAATTTCCTATTTCGAATTGAAAAATAGAAAATTAGAAAATTGACTCTCATCTCAATCAATATTCTGTTTTTAAAACAGAAAAATGAAGGCTCATTTCGATTTCTATCATCAATATAGAATTGAAATATTGAAAAATAGAAAAACGAATTCATTTGTTCAATTTCCTATTTTTCATGTGAAATTAGAATAATGAAAAAACGAGTTTCATTTGTCAATTTCGCATTTACAAAATAGAAAATTGAACAACGGCAGTCCGAGTCGATCAATATTTCAATTTCCGACGAAAATGAAAAATTTAAGATCGTCCTCTACGGCTCAAACATTTTCTATTTTGCAAAAGCAAAATTGAGGAATGAAACTCGTTTTTCATTATTCTAATTTCACATTAAAAATAGGAAATTGAACAAATGAATTCGTTTATCTATCTTTCAATATTTCAATATCATATTGATGACGGAAATTGAAATGAGCGTTCATTTTTCTGTTTTAAAGACAAAATATCGATCAAGATCAGAGTCAATATTCTATTTTTCTATTTTTCAATTTGAAATAGGAAATTGAATTAACGGATAGTACCCTGATTCGAGCGGTATAAAGCGAAGAACGGTTGTGTAAACACCCCCTAAAAGATTGCATTGTCATTCATTCGTTATTGACTCATTGTATTATATATTAAAGTTCAATCTGGTCCCTGTAATATAAAAGTTATACAGTTAATTTTGCGATTAATCGCAATCTTTTGTACGTGGTTTCCCATAGATTTGCGATTGATATCAATCGTACGTTCGATTGGGAAGCTTTATGTTGCGGGGCCCTGATGATGAATACTACTTATTCAATCTGTGATTTCTGAGGCAGTGGAAATCCAGACGGCATTTAAAGTGCACCTACTGCTAATAGGACTACTAAAATCGTCAAAATGTCGGAGGTTCCCGTATTGTACCATGCCGAATCGTCCTTTTATTCACAGAGGGTAAGGATAATCTGCTATCTACGTATTATTATGCTTTATTTCCGAAACAATAATGATATGATATTTTGATAACAAAACGCCATTTAAGAAGAGCTGTACTTCTACAAATGGGAAAGTCGGAGGTTTCGGTATTGTGCCATGCATGGATATTCACAGAGGGTAATGATAATCAAATATCTCTCAACTTTGCAATTATACTTTCTTTACGAAACGATGGCGAGATAATTTTCAAATGATAAAACAACATTTAAGAAGAGCTCTTCTGAAAAAAAATGGGAGATGAATTGGGAGCTCACTTCGTCTTCAGCATTCAGCCTGATAAATCAGAGAACTGATGGCAATAATAAGACGGGTATTGAATGATGATATGAGATGGAATATAACATTTTAGATCGTTGCGTGGTGCTATAATTTGGTTCAAGGAGTATTTTATATCTCCAAAAGTACTTCGGAGATGTGTCTCTCAGCAAATAATGTTTTGTGGCCAGCACCTACTTCCCACAGTTAATGACAAAGTATCAAGTCAGAGTTCATTTGTACATTGAATAAGGTTGGTTGGAATTTGAAGTATAGACAAACGTATATCATTGTACACTGAAGACTTATTTAACATAAGTCTTCAGTGTACAATGACTAGGCAATATAGCTTAAAAGTCCTAGATGCATTATACATTAGTGGACTATCCATAAATCGTGGGGATTAATATTATGTACATCTACCAAAAATGTTGACTGAATTTTCGATTAAACATCATTTGAACGACTTCGTTTTTGTATATGATGTTTGATGAAGTCATCATGATTAACGCGGAGAATTCAGACATGCAGACATGCAAATATGCACCTTTATAACTATATATACATCAACAGAATTAAAGCAGAAAACGGCATCGCAGAAAAGGGCATGAAATACGAGAGTCATAAGATCTTCCACGTCACATAGACATGAATGTATAATCGAAAATAAAAACTTATTATACTGTATTGTTTTCCAACTTCTCCTTATTTTTCATTTCCAGGCTCGACTCGCCTTCGCAGAAAAGGGCATCAAATACAAGAGTCATCTGATCTTCCTGATAGGCGGGGAGGTGCATCAGGAATGGTTTCTACGGAAGGTGAACAGCAAAGGACAAGTACCTGCTATGGAGCATCAGGGTCGATTCTATACAGACTCCAAGGATATCATTGAGTACGTTGACACACTGCCTTCTGACAGTAAGTTGAGCATCAAAGTAGATGTAATAGATTGGCTGTTTGGTCTACGAGAATGAGAGCATTGTTTAAATATTTGGTTGTTACACACTAGCATGACTAAGAAAGAAAATATTAGCACCTTTAAGGGTGCAAATTGCAATAATAGTGCATATTTTACAAAATAAAAAAATGTATGGGGTTCAAATCCGTTCCTCGAGAGAACATGTTATTTCAAGGCAGATGATATATTGACTGATCTGCTAGCTGCTTCCGTCCAATAGACGCGTCTAATAGACGGAGTCATAAGACATCTGAGGATCCCAGTGTTGCACCCTTTGATATATGTATATTATATATACCCCTTTTCCAAGGCATTTTCATGAATCATTATCATCATCATCATCATCATCATCATCATCATCATCATCTGTAATTTTTACTAACGGAAGGTATCAGGGATCAACGACGACCAGGTGCCATATCCGGGGCATCTGTGTTGATTCCATACATACTCCGGTGATATCCTTTAGTACGTATGTGTTACCTTCTGACCGGACAATAAATCGGGGTTAGATCTAATCATACGTTGTGTTTCACAAAGCTGTTCGTAGATCCACGCACGAATCTACGAACGACTACGTCTAGTGACCCTTTCCTGCACTCAATGATAATTCCTGGCGTTGATATACACTGGAAAAGCTGTCGTTTGTAAAGCAGTGAGTAGATCTACTAATAGATTTTTGAAACACAACCCAGATGCCAATTGGAAAGAAACTGATGTGTCATAAACTCTGCAAGGTGTAATAACAGAAGGTCCCTCAGATGTAGATATATCTAAGGTATCAGGGATCATCAACGACCAAAGTTAATACTTTACAATCATCCAACGTGCCATGAAAATGGTCATGCAGATGCCATATACGGGGCATCAAGCTTGAATCCATATACCGACTCCACTTGAGGATACAACTTGAGATCGCAAGCTCATTCATTTTCGCTTTCATTTTCTTTTTTATTCAATTTTTATTTTACATTTTTATTTTACTTTCATAATCTTTTTCGTTTCAATTTCCGTTTTCATTTTCATATCCATTTCCATTTACATGTTTATTTCCATTTTCATTTCCAATTCCATTTCCGTTCTTATTTTGTATCTTCATTTTCATTTTTATTTTTATTATCATCTCCATTTCCACTTCCGATTCCAATTCCAATTTCATTTTTACATTTCATTTTCACGTCATTTTCATTTTCATTCTTCATTTTCATTTTCATTTTCATTTTCATTTTCATGTTCATTTTCATTTTCATTTTCATTTTCATTTTCATTTTCATTCTCATTTCCAAAGCCAATTCCAATTCAATTTCGTTTTCCACTTTCACTTTTTTTTTCATTTTCATTTTCATTTTACTTTCACTTTCACGGTCAGTTTCGTTTCCATTTTCATTTTCATTTTTATTTCCATCTCTATCTTCATTTCTATTTTCACTTTTTTCATTTTTATTTTCATTTTCATGTAACTTTCATGATTATTCTCATTTCAATTTTCATTTCCATTTCCATTTTCATTTCCAATTCCGATTCCATTTCCATTTTACTTTCATGATAATTTTCATTTTCATTTTCACTTGGTTTTATTCTTCACTTCAATTCATCTTAAAGAATTGCATCTTTCCTTTTCGTGGACACATTACCATTAACATTTAAATTCCGCCTTAACGTCAAATTTTTATTTCATATTTTCAGAGCCAAAGCTTCTGCCAGACGACCCAGAGATGGGAAAGCGTGTTAAGATTTACCAGGATAAACTGGAGTCGGTCAATGATCCTGTTGTTACATTTGGTTCCTTGTATCATCGGCATCCTTCTCATTTTCATTTTCATTTTCATTTTCATTTTCATTTTCATTTTCATTTTCATTTTCATTTTCATTTTCATTTTCATTTTCATTTTCATTTTCATTNTTTCATTTCAATCTTAACTTTAGTTTCCATTTTTATTTTCATTTCAATTTTCCGTTTTTCATTATTCACTTTTTATTTTTCATTTTCCTTTTCCTATTCATTTTCATTTTCATTTACGATTCCTTTTTCATTTCACTTTCACTCTTTATTTCCGTTTTTATTTTCTTTTTCATTTTCAAACTTCAATCAATTGTTGAAGCATTGCATCTCTCTTTTCCGTGGGTACTGTCCTTTCTAAATTCCTTCCTGACCCAAGCTTCTTACAAGTCTTTTATATTGTATTTTTCTTTCATATTCTCAGAGCCAAAGCTTCTTCCAGACGACCCAGAGATGGGAAAGCGTGTTAAGATTTACCAGGATAAACTGGAGTCGGTCAATGTTCCTGTTGTTACATTTGGTTCGTTGTACCATCGGCATCTGACTACAAATGCTATTGCGCCTGCATCCATGACGAAAGAACGAATTAAAGGTATGCTAATCAACTTTCTTAAAGGTATAGATAAGTAATGATCATGATGCAGAAATTATTGTGAAACGGCTGATGTATTCACTATTTGCTTAACATGCATAAATTCAAATGTGAACGAAATTAGGAAACCATTTTCGCTCGATTTCTGGCTTATTTTACTTTGAAAATGCCAATCAACCGTTATTCCTACGGATCACTAGACATGCTAGAGGAATGGACCGTCAGCGCAAACGGTAAATGGAGCTTCCGTTGGTATTGTGAGTGGAGTGTGAATTCTCATTCATTGTGCACATGAGGCAGTGTATTGTAGAGGGAAAGTTACCAAGCGTTATTTTTTGTTTTGCGGTAATTAATTCGTTTCTGGTCAATTTTATTCAAATACTTTTTGAGCATGCTGTTGAAAAACTGCATTATGGTTAAATTTCTTGCAGCTCACGACGTAGCGCCATCTCTCCCAAAATCTATCTTTGCGTTTAACGTATTAAAACACTAGACAAATGAACGTGCGATCTAACAATGTCAATATTCATCAAATATTCAATAGACTATGACAAAGCAAAAATATTGATGATATGTTCTTGCTTATTTTCTCATAGAAAAGGTCCTGGGTGGCAAGAAAAACTTAGCCAAGGTTGCAGAAACGAATCCAGATATACTTGCCGGTTTGAAGACAAGAAAGGGGAAAGATGATCTAGCAGATGTTGTGTTCGATGAGGAGAAGGTGATCGCAGTCCTGGACGACGTCGGTCGACTCTTCGGGGAGATCGAAGAAGAATTACAATCAAGGAAGGTAGAGTTCGGTATGTGTTTCAAAGTCCTGATTATTTCGATTAACTTTAACACGATATAAACTATTTTCAAAAATAAAGTCGGTCAAAAGACAATAAATCCGTACGTCGGGAATTGAACTGTGCGGACACAACAATCACAAGACACTTCAAATTTGAATAGCATTACAAAAGACAATTGAATTGGTGTTCAACCTAATTTTACAGAAATAGATTATATTGTTTTCTTTACAAAAATCAGAATTAGTAT
The DNA here is from genome assembly GCA_036244855.1 of Temnopleurus reevesii. Classification (NCBI taxonomy): domain Eukaryota; kingdom Metazoa; phylum Echinodermata; class Echinoidea; order Temnopleuroida; family Temnopleuridae; genus Temnopleurus; species Temnopleurus reevesii. The sequence goes on along the minus strand of BQKZ01006898.1, from coordinate 19,827 downwards.
CGTAATTTAAAAGTCACTTGACAATTGTTACTTGGAATTGTAGGAAAACATACTTTTCTTTAATTTACATTGGTTATTACACCAAACTGGAAGAGATCGTTTTGTTTCAAACAGCGAAATTATTGACAATAAAGTGATTCGAATCAGTCTTTTTTTTTATTGTAGTGTTGAATATCAAAGTAAATAGTTGGTACGTTTGAAGCAAACATCGAGAACATGTTAAAAACAAAAAAAAAAAAAAAAGATTATGTGAATGTTGAAAAAAATACAAGAGAAGACCTGTGCTGACGATGGAATAAAAAAAGAATACTTAAATACTTATTAAAATCCTAATGATTTTATGTAAGAGCGTCCTCTTTTTCATTCTAGCCAACACATAAAGCAATAGTACAGGAGAGAGTGTAATATTTTTAGTCCCGATGAAGCCCATTTTCTATTACTACTCATTATTAAATTTCCTTGCGAAGTCATTTGGTACTCACTTTTTTAGTGTTAGTTTTGGCCATTCGTCACAAATTCATGTGCAATTTTGTTGAACATTAATTTCCGGGCATTACCAAATATAGAAATCATGTTTAGTATAGATTTGAAATGCATTTAAAGTCTTTTTTTTAAGTAAAAGCTAGGCGTGCGGCCAAACTAAAGAGAGATTTTTTTTCTTTTCGTTCACCTTCTGTCTCTTCTCTCCATGTCTCTCTCTCTCTCTCCTCTCTATGTATCCATCTCTCTCTCTCCCTCTCTCCCTCTCTCTCTTTGTCTCTTCTCTCCATCTCTCTCTCTCTCTCTCTCTCTCACTCTCTCTCTCCTTCTCTCTACATCATACAGGTGACGAAGAATTCTGGCTATGCGGGAAAACTTTTACCATCGCTGACATCTACCTCGCTTGCCTTCTCCACCGTATTACTTTCGTCGGAATGGGTCAAAGGTTATTCCTCACCAATCGCCCTCTTTTGACGGATTACTACCAACGCGTACTCGAACGCAAAACCTTCCGCAAAGAATGCGCTTACGCAAACAACGTCTTTTGGTCGATGTACGTGCCAGTATTACGCGCCGTCATGAAGAAAGCCCGTCCATTTATTTTCGGGTTGACGGCTACAGCCGTTGGAGTTTTAGCGTATTACAAACGTGAAGAGCTGATTGATCTGGGCGGAGAAATGTTATCGAAACTGAAACATTCTTTAGGACAAGGGGAGGTCATTATCAAAGACGATGTGGTTGGATAATTGGACACTATGACCAGTATTCTGATAGAAACTCGAGTCTAAATCTGTGGATTAAGTATGGGAAGCCCAAAGTGCCAAAACTGTATGTTAACTGTACAATTCTTATGTTAACTGCTCTCTTTTCCCATGCTCTAATAATGTAAAAAACTATTTGCTTTCCAAGACAAGTTTTAAAACTACAGATTTAAACTCTAGTTTAAAGGTCCACTTTTATGACATTATATGTTGACTTGTGGTGATCTATGCTACCCTTACAATCACCTTTGTGAGTGAGAGAGCTCCCAAATGTTTCCCATATATTTTATAATAATTTTTCTTTATATTTTACAGAGACATTTTGGGAACGCCCCTAAAAATTCTCTTCATATGCATAGTACTGTATATGAGGTCATATACAGTACTATGCATATGAAGAGAATTTTTAGGGGGCATTTTTGGAAATCCCTTGGAGGGGAACTTATTTGATTTACAAAAGATATTAAGATGTAATTACACCTGACATGAACAGACTTTAAATCATTCCTCATTATGTCTTATGTTAATTGGAAATATTTACAGCAGGCCATTATTAAGACAGGTTAACTTGGTGAACAATGAAGATGGAATGCAATTACTGCTCAATGGAATATCAAGTGAATGTTTCCACAATTCTATCAATAGAAACAACAGGCTCAATGGTGGAATGATTCAAGGTATGTTCAGGTCAGGTGGAAGTACGTCCTAATATCCATTGTAAATAAAATAAGTTCCTCTTCAAGGGATTGCAACAAATGGCGCTAAACATTCTATTCATATGCATAGTACTGTATATGACCTCATATACAGTACTCTGCATATGAAGAGAATTTTTAGGGGCGTTCCCAAATTGGCTCACTAAAATATAAAGAAAAATTATTATAAAATATATGGGACACATTTGGGAGCTCTCTTACTCACAAGATTGATGGTAAGGGTAGCATAGATCACCACAAGTCAACATATATTGTCATAAAAGTGGACCTTTAAAGGGGAATTACACCAAGACAATATTGTAAAGTCAGTAAATAAAGAAAAACCAGACGAACAAACTGTAAAAATTTGAGCAAAATCGGATAATCCGTTCAAAAGNTGCATTTGCGTTCCGGAGTGCTGCGAAGGAAATGACTGTCAATCAAACAAGAGTAGGCCTACCAGAGATCACTGTGTCAAGCCGTGGCTCCATGAGCCATCCCTCGGGCCTCCCTAATGTTTTTTTTTCTTTACTTCGGTTTTGTTCTTTCTATTACTGTGGTATGTTTGATCAATAGCTACCATGACTCGATAATGCAGTAGGTTAGTGCATGAAATATCTTTATTTGTACTCTACAACCGTATATTCTTTAACGGGGTTTCTTTGACTTCTATTATATTATATTCGTTGATGAGCTGTCAAAAAATCTATGAATGTATCTTCAGCCTTATTTATCAGTACAGGAGCGTCTTTTAAGAAAGACGGGAGTATGTTAATGAGTGTAATACGCATAAGATTATCGATCATGAAGCATAAGAACTGATGCCAGTCGTGCGTAAAGTCATTCGTAAAGTATTTCGTAACTTGGTGAAACACCGCCCTGGTCTCTTTCAGATCATTCTTTACGACATCTTTTGAAACATTGTTGAACAATTTCACCATGAGATTAGTTCTGAATCTAATGTGTGAAAGAATCGATATTTTTTAAATGTTTTTAAATTGACAGAGAGGACCTGTCAGATAGTTTTGAATAAGTATGCTATTTATATGTTTTGCCGATGTTCTAGAGAACTTTCCATACATATATTCAAGATATAAGATTCACTTTTTTTAAGATCGATTAATTTATTTCACTTTGCATTTTCGATATCAAGAACATAATATATAAATAAACAACATTGAACAATTACTAGTACCATGATTAATTTAATCTATACACTTAACACATCAGGTAGGAGGCAGATTAGTACCAATCCAGAAGCAAGGCTTGTAATATGCTGGTCCTTAAAACAAATCCATGATTATATAAACTCATATAAATATATTGAAAAAAAAACAGGTTCGGGAAATACGGGAAAGAGGACGGATGGCCTAGATCTTTAGTCATAAAATGAATGAAAGTAATTTGTTGGATTCTAGGTGATACCTATTTATCACTACAGACATCGAACGAGAGAAAATAAAGATAGACGTAACTTTTTAAGTTTGTGTCTCTGTATAGATATACTACCTATGGACTTAAATAGCACTGTTTACTAATATCATATCACATAATCTGGTGACGTAGACAAGTGGTCCTAATATGCAATTACAAAATATATACATGATCTAGACAAATATCATGGGAGATCTGAAAAGCCTTCGCGACGAACTGAAAAACAAAAGCAATAAAAAGACAAATATACTCCGAAAGTGCATGTACATTACATTTGATTTTGTAATTTTGATGGAAGTGCAAAATTCAACGCCCCCCCCCCCATGGTCACTTGTTTTAGGAGACCAATGACATGGCACATATTCGATATTGTGCTCCCCCCCCCCCCTTCCCCCACTCCATATTTTTAAACAAATTTTCAGATGTATCCCCTCTTCAATATCTCTTATCATCTGTTAAGACCGACTCACACCTTTGCGTTTTCAGCCTGCGGCGGCCCAGCATTTTTGGAAAGTAAAAACACTCCTTGGACGCACAGCTTACGCGGATCAGACGGTTGACTGACGTTCGGCTTGCGCTCAACAAGCGTACGCCGAGCGTCAGTCCACCGTCAGATCTGCGTATGGTGTGCGTACAGTTTGTCACTTTACAAGTAAGCTGGGCCGACGCAGGATAAAAACGTAAAAGTCTGAGCAGTCAGCCTTTAGCAGATAAAGTAAAGTAAAAGTGAAGACGGGGGGTGGGGGGGGGGAGGGGTCAGTAAGTCTATGTTGGTTAACCGCTGCTCCTCGTACTCACTGCGCAGGTCCAATCCCCCGTCATTTTCAACACGCTTTTTTTGTAACTATGGTAACCATTCTCAAAGGGCTATGCATGATGAATATGGTAAGTTGTGCAATGGGGGCGACGTTCTAGAGAACACAGTCCAGCAAAAAAAAAAATGATTATGTTCAGAATTACCTCAAATCGATCGTCCATAAAAAGTGTAAGACAAGCAGCAATAATGATACACCTTCCAGTGAATAATAGGACTGCTGTACAAAATCTCCAGTTGCTAAAGTATACATTGATTGGGATTAAAGAAATAAAAAATTGAAATCTATGGTGTGCTAAGAAGCTTTGTAGCAAAGCTGGATATAGAATGCTATATCGTTATCTTAAAAAGAATAATCGAGTTTGGAAAAAAAAGCGGTGCGCGTAACCCGGTAAATTACACATTTGGCGACGTCAGATTTATGTGCTTAGACTTATCATATCACACCCTTTCCAGTTAACATATTCGGTGACAAATCAGTGCTATTTTCGAAGCTGACACGATTTCATTACAAGATTTATGGATAAAAAAAGATCAATACAACAATAAGAAATGGAAAAAAAATATATAAATGTACATGTCATTATTTTCTATCAATATCTGCTTTAAAGGGTTAAATCAGATATCCATATATTCTGGCTCTGCATCATGAACTTGTTCAGACTTTACGTTCTGCATCCTTTCCCTCTGATCAGCGATCCTCTGGTTTTCATACATCGCTCTGCCGTCAGCCCTGCCTCTTGCGTGAGGTTCATCCGACCTTGCAGGAGCTTGGGTGTCGTCATAGGCCGGTTCCTGCATGGTTGGTGCTTTATCAGGGCTGGTGTCAACTTCTATTCCCAAGTAGGCGGGAGGTTGCTGCAAAGTTGACGGATCGAGCGATGTGTAGGGCTCAAGTTCGGTGAGTTTTGGATTGCGTTTCAGAGCTACGTTGGCTCGTCTGAAATGGAAAGGAGCTGTTTTAATTTGTGTCACTGGCTGCTCCTCAGTCACATACAAACCCCGATTGAACACAACTAAACACGAATCTGTGTTCAGGGGTACTCGTATTAAATCTTATTCTGTCGGGACGTCTATGGCTGTCACATAAATGCCCCGATGAACACGATTCAACACGATCCTTTGTTCAGTCAACAGCTAGCTAAGTGCCCCTGAACAAAGAGTCGCATTGAAACGTGTTCAGTAGCGGCTTCTATATGACTGGAGTTTTAAGGGGTGCAGGCCCTGGTACAATGGCATTATCCATTAGGGTGGAGATGCATCCCTAAGGCCGACTTGCACCTTTTCGTTTTTAGCCTGCGTCTGCCCAGTGCTTTTGAAAATTGAAAACGCTCCCTGGACGCACAAAGACGCAGGCTATACGGTATAATGACGTTCGGCGTACGCTTCTTGGGCGAAAGCCAAACGTCAGCCCACTGACTTATCCACATACTGTGCGTCCGGGAGCGTTTTTAATTTAAAAAAAAACGCTGGGCAGACGCAGGCTAAAAGTACGCAAAGGTGTGATTCGACTTTGAGTGCCCCTAAACAAAGAGTCGTGTTGAATCGTGTTTAGTCGTGGCTTCTATGTGATTGGAGTTTTAGGGGCTCAACGCAAAAGTCTACACAAGACCGGTGATCCTTTCCTTTGCTCAACGATGACCACTACGTCGCCGAGAGAGCACTTGAGATGGGGTCACCACAAAGAGCTTAATATATATATTCATATAAACTCCTCAAAAAAAGTTTGGAAATCTAAGTTTATGAACACAAAGCAAAAATATGGGAAATATATTTCCATATCGAGTAATATCACCGAAAAGAGTGATTTATTACCTAATGAATCACATCTCATTTATTTACAGATGTTATTTCACGGCTAAGCAATTCCTTATAAAATTAACAAAGGTATCATAGAGTAAAAACAGCAAAATTTGTAATTGACTTACAGCGTCACCATTAAAATGTGGTTTTGAATGGATAAGAGCAGGAAGAAACGACTAATTAAAGAGTGAAATAATGAATAAATGAGCCTTTTTTTTTCAGGTGAAATTTTTAGATTGTTTTACCAGTCATTGTAATAAACATCTTTAGCATTGATTATTCGTTATTTTATTCTTCGATCTATCCATTCACAGGCTTGTATCCATTTAAATCCATAGTTTAACAACATAATTTCAATAGATCAACTACTGATTTGCAGCTTTTGCGTCCATACTTTTTTATACTTCAAAGGGAATTAGTCAGCTGTGAAATAACCTGTGGAAACAAATGAGGTGTCATTCTTTAGATAATAAAACATGCTTTTTAGTGATATGACTCAATAGGAAAATAGATTTCCCATATTTTGGCTATGTGTCCGTAAACCTAGATTTCCAAAAGAAAATTGAGGAGTTTATAAAGTTCTTTAGGTCACCATGCTGGTCGGATGTACAGACATGATGCGTGGTTTTCATGAAACACAGCCAAAATAGATGATAGATGACATTTTCAAATACAGTGCATCGATGGCGTAAGCATCTCAATTGGTTGCTAAACGTGGATCATTCATAAATAACCAATTTCAGGCCGTGACTCATTATTTCGCAATTTCACTTTTTTTAGTCATACAAATAAATTTAATTGTAAATACGGTACATTGTCTACAATACACACATTGCCATTGCTATGCGGTACAAGATATTTACGCCTGTAATGTAATCTCTGTTCTCTATAAACGTATAATCTTGATACGTATTTAATATCATGAATATAGTAATCAATACGTGGTCGTTTTAATAATTGATTTACCAGTATTGGATTGAAATTAACTCCAACTAACTAAATTATCCCAGGGACGTGTTTCACCAAATCGTTCTTAAAGTTACGCACGACTTTAGGATCGACTGATATCAATTCTTGCGCTGAATGTGCGCACTATTATGAATTATACGCACAAGAAGGGATACCAGTCGAACGTAAAGTCGTGCGTAAAGTCTTTCTTATCTTGGTGAAACATCTCCCAGGTCTATCATCTCTGCCGAAACAAATAATAGAGGGGGTCTCACCTTAATTGTAAAAACATCAACGTCACGATGATCGCATATAAGGAAACGATACCAAGAAGGGCCGCCACGACGACAGTGATTGTAGTTCCTGTGAAAAATGGGAGATATTGGCATTGATATTGATTTGCATTATTGTACTGTATTGTATTTCTTATAGGGTTCATACTGTTTTTATACATCGATCATTCATTGATCATTCATTGAATATCATTGATACCCCCCCCTCTTTTTTTTTTTATTATACTCATCTCAAAATATACAAAAATTATACATAGACATAGAACAAAGTGTCATACATAAAATGAATACTGATTAATAGCGATAACTATAATTACGGAGGAAAAGATGAGTTCAAAGTTTTTGATCTCCATCTCACTTCTCTCACAAAAATCTCGAAAATGTGCACAAAATTCATTTTTATTTTTGTATTTGTTCATTCACGGTAACACTTACAATCAGTCAAAAGACTGTGCATATAAAATTGAACAGGTATATGTATAAGATGTAGACAATAAGCCTAATTGTAAAAGTAAGACAAAAATATACATCACAGTGAGGGAATAATGTGAGGGAATAACGCAACGATTGAAATAAATTATGAATGATGGAATAATGAACACGAAAATGTGTACGGGGCAGGCACCACAGAGTGCATTGAACACTGGAAGGTATGAAGGTGAAAAGGCTGTTATTATATTTTTGTCATACTGCCTTGGTATTTCCACGCATTTGCCGAAATTTAAAAAGGGGCTGCTGCAACCCTAGCACACCCGATTTCGTATCACCCGTTTCTGCATTGATGATTATGGCATATAATTATGCATATTCTAATTTCACTAAAATCCACTTGGCTGTGTCGCCAACCGTCGTACAATGATTCATACAGATTTAGTGGGAAGGGGTTGCATCGAGCGTTGAATCGTAAGATAAACCAAACGTGCTTAGAAAAATATTTTCTACTTTTCCCGTACTTTAAAACTTTAAAGGTTCCATAAAATCACAAATTAAATAGCCAGTAAAATATTAAACTAATTTAAAAAGATAAACGTACACGGAAAGAACTTTAGAGAGGGTAGAAAAATACGGGTAAAAGGCATCCCAGTTTGCGTCCTCTATTGGATCCGGGCATGTGTAGCTCAATGGGAGAGCGTCTGCCCCATGAACGGAAGGTTGTGTGTTCGATCCCCGGCCAAGTCATACCAAAGCCTTAAAAAATGGGACCATCTGCCTTCTTGCCAGGCGCTCGGCATTCAATAATGGAGAAGGGTGATAATGACTTTATGTTATGCAGGGTCCGCTATAGGAAGAACAGCTTAAAGCTGAAAGTGGCTACCCCAGGTAAATAAGATATATTTTCATTATTATTATTATCATTATTATCATGCTTTTCTGGAATGTATTATTACCATTGGAAAAGTCACAAGCGACGACAGTTGACATGGTTGATTGGCTCCATGTTGTAGGTGGATATCTCATTTCCATCGTGCTTGACACTGTTTCCTCTACATAATGACAAATTGAAAGTATTCAGGGGCCGATTGCACGAAATGATTTAAAGTCAGTCTGTCATGATCGACAGGACTTCCGGTTGCGAGCGCGAACGGACGGCGTGTTGCGTATTGGCAACAACGATATTTAAACATTTCCTTGATTACGCACCTTGCCAAGCTCAGAAACTTGGAACACTTCGTACGACTTTCCGATGCTTGTTGTCGTCGTGTGTATTTTGATTTGTCCCCTCTTTGGCTTCGATTGTTTCTAAAAACATGCGGAACACATACGTTTGCGACTACCGAGCTGTGAACTAGCGAAATAAAGCTTGCTCAATCGCTATTCAAGGTAAACAAAAATCTGTGATTTTTCTGCTCGTCAATCTTCGCAATCAAAATGGCAGCGGACAGTTTGGCTCCTAACCGGAAGTCATGTCGATCATGACGGACTGACTTTAAGCTATCCTCTTTCTACTAAAACATCTTCACTTCTTGTGCCAACCTCTTAACATATAAGCAAACGTTGATACATCTATGCTAACAGGATGGTACAGGAAGTTAAGACGTCTTAGCAAGAAGAGGTAGCTAAAGACCATTTCGTGCAATTGGCACCAGACTAAGACACTATGGGGGTGTTGTTAAAAATCAACTGCAAATCAATTGCAACTTTGAAAATTGAAATACGCATTTTCATTCGGTGTGTGCATTTAACAAGACGCGCATGAAACAATGATTTTGATTGGCACGTTCCGATCAACTGTAACCTGCGATAAATTGCAACTTTTGAACAACACCCCCTATTATATGTGATTGCTACACCATGCGTAAAACATGGAACAATTTCCTCAATTGTTTGTATCTCTTTAAATGAAAGCTTTAAAAGAGGAGTAGCGGGTAGCCCTCCTGTCACAGTGCTACCACTCTCTCATGTGTTGATGTTGCTGTCGGACCACGCATAGTCCAGGGAATGTCTCTGCCGATTTTCATTTCATATTGGGGAAGTTTTGCCAATAGAAATAAGATCATCTCCATCTGTAGTTGTTTTTAAAAACTTGTTGAAAACTCATTTATTTCTTGAAGCTTTTCAATAATATCTTGTACCTTTATGCAATATT
>BQKZ01006896.1:9989-36569 GCA_036244855.1 Temnopleurus reevesii | reverse complement strand
GAGTTTATATATTTGTACCATATGTGATAATGTTTAACATTTGTTATTTTGTCTTACAATTTATATTTTTTTTTTTGTTTATATCCATGCAAGTTTATGTTGAATTGTAATTGTTATGATTTGAGTGAAAAATAAAAAATATCTGAATCTAATCTAAAAAAAAAAAAAAAATCTATGAACTATGGAAAGAAGTATCCAAGACACAAGTATTTGATGGAAGGTGAATACGGAAAGCTTCCAATTGAGTCAGTAAGTGAGGAAAAAGATCTTGGAGTCCTGTTTCAGCAGAACCTAACTTTTAGCATCCATGCTGCTAATGCTGCAAAAAGAGCCAACATCAAACTTGGAATGATCAAGAGATCCTTTAGAGGTTTCCGTAGGAAAGGTTTCCTACGCACCTACAAATCTATCATCCGCCCAACTTTAGAGTATTGTAACCAGGTATGGCATCCAATGTATAAAAAGGATGAGGATCTGTTGGAGAAGGTTCAACAGCGTGCAACCAGGCTCGTTGCAGAAACCAGACATCCAGAATACTCTGAAAGGCTTCTAGTTCTGCAGCTACCTACACTAGCATATAGAAGGCAGAGGGCTGACTTAATTGAGATCTTCAAAATTCTAAAAGGATTTGATAATATTGATGCATCCCAATTCTTTAAGCTTGCTGAAGAATCATCAACAAGAGGTCATAGTTTGAAGATCTACAAACAGAGGTGTCGTACCCAGCTTAGGCTCGTGTCTTTCTTGATTAGGAGCATTAAAAACTGGAATGCACTACCAGATGAAATAGTCCAAGCTAGTTCAGTGAATCAGTTCAAAACTGCCCTGGAAAAATTCTGGGCAAACCATCCTTTTAAGTTTGTACCCTACCAGAGATGAGCGATATGTATGATGGACGTACAAGCTTTGCTTACCGTCTCTACACCCAAGTAATACCCAAATAAGAAGGGACGTTAAAGAATGAGGCATTTCTTAGACGTACTCCCGTCCCATGACCAACTCCCACGTCGTATGACGGGAGGTCCCACGTCTGCGCACCTAAACTTTCAGCTTGAAAAAAGCATGAAGTCAATGAATATCTAATTCAATTTTAATCTGATATTATCACAGATATCCTAAAGATTATGTGTGAGAAATATCTCGGCAAAATCTGACCAGGAACAATGTCATTCTAGATGGAATATATACATACAACCCTCTCATTTTTGCCGTTCAAAATATTTGGGTCCCTTCTCTGCATCCCATTCACTTTACACGCTGTTGGAGATTTTCAAGAAAAAGTCTTGATTTCACCGAGCGCGCGAGTTACATCGCGTATGTCAATAAAGCGCAGATGAATTGGAAGGACCTGGTGCCGGTGGTCATGGCGCAGAGGAGGAGCCCGAGCCCTATCGCACATGCATGCTGGCGTACGGCTGGATACGAAAATGCATTAGAACCTGATGTCAATACCTAGGGCTTTGAGCTTCGTAGACCAGTTCAGCAATTATACAATTTAGGATTTTAATGCTTAAGTATTAGAAGTACTGAATATATTATCAATCAATATTAATACCCTAATATACCAAACCTCAAAATGAGCGTGTGGGACTGGATTAAAAATTCTGCAATTTTACAAAGAAGGACATTTTCTTGATAACTTAAAAATGATATCATTTTAGAACAAATATTATTTGGATACTGTGATTTTGTTCTTACTTTCAATGAAAATGGATAATATACTCACAAATAAGCCTAACAAATCAGTGTTCGCAGCCCCAGAAAAATTTGTTGATTGTGCAAATCAAGTTGCTATGCTTTGTCTGAACAACAGATGGCGGCAGACTTGACCCGTGCCAGCGCGCTGTACTGTAGAGAGAGAGTCTTTGAATTGANGTTAGAGGAAACGGGCGAATGAAAGGGTTCTTGCCGACACTAGGTAATTACTGGGAAATTGTTACTTGCCCGATCGGGCAAGTGAATATTTCATTTGCTTGCCCGACGGCCCAATTTGGTTGCCCCGGGCATTCGGGCCAGCGGGTTTGTCGCGCCCTGTTGTTTCATGCACGTCTTGTTACAGGCATATTTCATGCACAAATGAAAATGCGCATTACAATTTTGCAACTTATTTGCAGTTGATATTTCATTTGCAATCAATTGCAACTTTTGAACACCCCTAACTCTTGACCTAATTAAGACTCAAAATTGATGATGTTCCTGAAGATAAATTATGTCAATACAGGGAATAATTTTACTTTTTACATTTAATTAGAAGTTTTAGGCATTGAAGAAACTTGTCAAATTCTATACAGTTCTAACTTTATCGTTGATGTGAAAAAAGTTGCTACAAATATTTGGTATAAATACGACATCGATCAAAATGCAGAGCAAATTGCGATGCGACACCAGGAAAATAATTCCCTGCAATAGGTTTTGAGCTTCATAAGCTAGTTGAGCTCTCAAATAAATTAGGATGTTCATGCCTTAGCCTTAGATTATTAGAAGTACCAGTACCGAATATTATCAAAGTTACTGTGGACATTACCAGACCAGCTTTTTTTTTACAGACCTCCAAATGAGCATGTGGGACTGGTTAAAATTTCTGCATTTTTTCAAGGAAGAAAATTTTCTTCATAAGCTCAAAATAATAGCGTTTTAGAACGAATATTATTGAAATATTGTATTTTGTTCTTGTTTTCAATTAAATTGGATAATATACTCACAAATAAGTCTGAAAAAGCAGTACTCGCAGTCCCAGAAAATTTGTTGATTGAGCAAATCAAGTTGCTATGCTTTGTCTGAACAACAGATGGCGGCAGACTTGACCCGTGCCAGCGCGCTGTACTGTAGAGAGAGAGTCTTTGAATTGAACGGGACTGAATTTTGACGAAACTCTTTCATTCATTTCGTCACTTTGAACTCGCCGAGATTCACCCACAATGTCAGCACCTGATCGATCCGTTCGTTCCGTGTTCGGTAATTATTCCCATTTATATTACAAATTTGTTTGAATCATATTGTTTTGCTTCGCAAATTCGACATCGCTCAGGCCCATGAAGCCAGCGGGAACTGAGGTCGTTTTGCACGGCCGACGCTGGCGACAACTTTTGGAGCCAAGTGGTATTCTCTTGGCTGCTGCCGCGCCGCTGCATGTGCACTCACTCATGCATGCATGTTGCATGAATTGTGAAATGCCAGGCGCATAGAAAAAAGTGACTTTTTTTCAGATGAGTTCCTGCATCATGCAATGTTCATGAATTGACTCTTTGCATGTGTGCATTGAATTATTACCCTCTGAAATCTGCAAATTGCCCCCCTGAAAGCCTCAAATTCAAAATTTAAATTAATTGTGCGGCAAAAAAATTGGCAAACCCGGAGAATAGCGACCAGGTGCGCGCGATGTATTCAATTTGTGTACAATCCTATGGAAGCGTGCGGTAGTGCGTCGGCGATGATTTTTGCACCAGATTCGACCTACAACATTTGGTAAAGTTGGCTCAAGTTTACACTTTTAACACCAAAGTCGATTAAATTTTCAAAAGATTTCTTGAAATATTGAAGAAGGGTAAAGAAAATAACATTTAAAACCATTACTGTGTTTATAAAATGTAATAAAAGTCGCTTAAATTGGACTTGTTTTGTGGATGGTTACCTGTGTGTATTTTGGACTTCTGCCGCTTTGCCGCCGATGTTTGCAATTTTTACATGGCGCGCGCACGCAATTTGGTCGCTATTCTCCGGGTCTGCCTTAAGCCATGCTGTTCCTACCATTTCAGGCACGATTTTGAAGAGAAAACACTCTTTTAATTTATGACGGATCGGAATACCTGATTCAATGAAAACTTTTTACCTTGGCCGTTGGCGGTGTTTCACCAAATCGTTCTTAAAGTTACGTTCTTTAAGCCAGTATTTAAAGATAAGAAGTGTAAAATGTTATTTATCTGTCTCTTTTGATCCTGACCCTCAGTTGGGAATATCCCCTACGAGATCACTGAAGAGAAGCTGAAGGACATCTTCTCCGAGGTCGGACCCGTCATCAGCTTCCGTCTCGTCTTCGATCGCGACACTGGTAAGCCCAAGGGCTATGGATTCTGCGAGTACCAGGATCAGGAGACTGCCCTGTCGGCGATGCGTAACCTCAACGGTTACGAGCTGAGCGGGAGGAGTCTGAGGGTGGATAACGCAACCAGCGAGAAGAACAGAGAGGAGCTCAAAAGTAAGTCGAAACTAAGACTTTACAAGCTGAAATTTTTGCTGTGGTTTTATTTTTGCAAATTTCGCGGCCATGAATTTGATAAAAATCCAATCAAATGCCAATTGATTTGTGTAGGATAATCTTACAAAACGGTCTTAATTCAGTGCAATTGCTAAAATTTTGTGCGCGCTAAAATATTGGCTTCACAGTATTTTTCTGTAGGAGTGTAGAATTTGATTCACTCAGAAGCCTTGAACTTTCGATTAGCGTGCAAGTTTACTTACCTAATATTAATCTTCTGAACGTTAGTTTGTGATGTTTGTCGCTATTTATTTAATGTGGCTTTAATACATTTATTCAAACATTCAAACCATGTATTTTTCCAACAATTCGCTGCTTTGGAGCTTCCTTCATTCAAATCTATGATGACGGAAATTAATGTTTTCCTGTAAAGCTGTAATAGCTGCTTTCAATTTTCAAAACTATTATTTTCTTTTCATTCCACAGCCTTGGCACAGAGTCAGCCACCTCCTGAAGTAAGTACTATTTTAGTTTTCTTTTTACAAACTTTATTATCGGACAAAGTGCAGTCAACCTTTCATTCAATGACCTTGTTGAATAATTGCCAAATTTGGTTTTTTCAAGCAGTAGTGATTTTAATTTTCACATTTGATGAGCAGTTTTAGACAATGAGGAAATTTTTCCAATTCTTACTATACTGTTCTATGTGAAAAAGTTGCTACACAAAATATTTTTGTATAGATAAAGAAGGGATTAATTTTTTCTCCTTTTTTTTTGGGGGGGGGGTGGTTCAAGTATTTTTTATAGCCACTTGAGTCTGGTGACTATGAATTATGACTGTTCATGGATGCTATATCAGGTTTTGGAATCAGCATAGAATTTTATTTCTATTTAATTTCATTTCTTTACCAAGTGTGAAACTAAGTCCTGGGCGGTGTTTCACCAAATCGTTCTTAAAGTTACTCACAACTTCAAGAAAGACTGGACTACGTCAACGAGTGCAATACTAGTAACATTCTTGTTCAGATCCAGACAAGAATTGATACCAGTCGTGCGTAAAGTTGTTCTTTAAGTCTTTCGTAACTTGATGAAACACGACCCAGGGACATGAGAAAGTTAACAAAATGGACCCCTCACTCAAATGCACATATTGTTCCTGAAAACTAATCTCCACTCTTGTTTTCCTGTGAACAGTCACCGTACGGCGATCCAGTAGCGCCACAAGAAGCACCAGAAGCTATCTCAAGAGCTGTCGCCAGCCTCCCTCCAGAACAGATGTATGAGGTCATGAAACAGATGAAGGTAGGAAGAACCTTCAACTAGAGCTTGCATTTTGTAGTAAACATTCAAAAACGTTTGCAGAACTTTGCACTGTGTGGTGTAGGGTTATCTTTCAAGAAATAACGTAGTCCTTTTCTAGTTCTGGATGGGTGTTTCATCAAGATTTGTCGCAGAGACAATTAGTCAGCACTGACAAATTTCTTGATTGTGATTGGATGAAAAGCACTATCGCTGACAGTTGCCAAGGGAACTGTCGGAAAATGACTCCTTGTCGCTGCGACCCCCCTGAAAAGGACTGAGCAAAAAGCTTGAAAAAGATTTTTTTTTTAAACCTGATGTTCCGAGTAGATTAATAACTAACTCGTTCTCTGGTAAAGGAATCACGAGCGGTGTGAGAACCACAAGTGAAGGTACGATTTTAGCCAG
Source organism: Temnopleurus reevesii (assembly GCA_036244855.1). NCBI lineage: Eukaryota > Metazoa > Echinodermata > Echinoidea > Temnopleuroida > Temnopleuridae > Temnopleurus > Temnopleurus reevesii. Next base: position 30,667 of record BQKZ01006896.1, on the reverse strand, counting down.
CGTAGGAAATGCATGGGGCGGTGGGTGATTTACCCCCCACGTCAGCCAAAATAGCCCGTAAAATATGCGAAGCCTTGTGATATAGGGCAACTTTTTGTTCAGAATAGCCCCAATAAAATTCCTTAAAAAGTGGAAATAGGCTTTCAATGTAGATGGCCCTTCGTGCATTCCATTCTTGCCCCCCTCCCCCTCCCCCTGTAAAACTAGAGGATTCAGTAAGTGCAATTTGTAATGCAATGTGGGATGCACAAGACAAACGTTCTTTTTTACCACTTGAGGGGATTTCAAAAATCTTGATGCAGCGCTTTGCATGGGGATGCGTGCATGATTGACTGCATGGGCATCCTATTGCGTGCAATTAGCATTTGTTACGACATTGACAATTAACATTGTTCTAAATATATACAAAAGAAGATACTTCTTTGCATAGAATTCAGAATCTGTGCCCTGGTTTGCTCAGCAAAATACTGCACAGATTGATTATACAGTCAAACCTTGCTATAATGAGGTCCCTGGGAGGAGAGAAATTATCTCTGTATATCGAAACCTTGTTATATCAGGGCCAAATTAGATAAGATACAAAGAGATAGGACAAAGAAAACTACCCTGTTATAACGAGATCATATCAGTGCTCTTCATAACGAGTTTGGACTACTGTATAAGCCAATATTTTAGTGTACAGATATTTTCACGATTTTGGACCACTTTGACCCACTGGGGTGTTTATATTTTCACATTTTTTACAGTGTTTGTACACATATGAATGTGCATCACACGAGTGGAAATTATTGCGAGGACCAAACCGCGAAATTAGCGAAAATAAAACCACAACAAAAATTTCAGCTTATACAGTATTATTTGATTTCGCTCCTTCTTTTTCATAGATTGTGATTCAGAACAACCCAGTGGAAGCCCGTAACATGCTGCTGCAGAATCCACAGCTTGCCTATGCTTTGCTCCAGGCACAGGTCGTCATGCGAATCGTTGACCCTAACGTTGCCATGGTAAGTATGACCCTTTTCATATTTTGTCAGTGATGCACCGTGAAGGGATAAAGGAATTAGACAAAGTGAACTAATGTTTCAACCAATATTTTAACGTACAGATATTTTCGCTATTTTGGACCAGTTTTATGCATTGATGTGTCGTTATTTTCACGTTTTTGACAGTATTTGTACAAATATGAATGCCAAAATTGTAAATTTAGGGAAAATAAAACCACCGCGAAAATTTCCGCTTCCACAGTACTTCATTCGTGCCTTCAAAATAGCTTCATGATCACAAAAGAGAATAGCCTCCATTTTTTTTCAATGATCGGGTGCAACTTCTGTTAGTCATTTTTCCACAGAATAAGAGAGGGGAAATTTCTTTAATGTGCATCTAGCTATGGTGAAAGCGTTAAAAGAGCCCAGCCATAAGATTGTTGATTGATTATTCAGAATTAGTGAGTCAATTTCTCTCAAACCTAGCTCAATTATGTAAAAGCATGCTGATGTGAGGATAAAGTTATTAGATTTGGGGTCCACTGGCCAAAGATCAAAGTTCACAGGGCAAAAGAAATAGTGAAAAATCACCCTAAATAGCTTTTTATCGCGATAAATGCAGAATAATTGAACATACCTGACTCAATTATGTATAAGCATGTGAGGATGAGTTGAATAAATTTTGGTTTTAGAATTTTTAAATTCAAAGGTCACAGGGTCAAAAACTTGTTAAAATCACCTGATATTTCTCTGATTTATGATAGCATTGTATTAGAGATATTCTGTTGATGTTATGGCAGAGGCACAGTCGAGCATTTATCTAGTTTTAAAAGTTCTTAGACAACCAAACAATTTTTATATATTCCGATAAACATTATTTGGTATTATCCTATTTTGTTCTACATTTTCTTTCTCATAGACCTTGCTTCACAGACAGACAGACGCCCCACAGCCTTTGATTCCACCTGAAATGAACCAAGGTGGTCCGGGCATGCATCAAGGTGGCCCAGGCCCTCAGCCCTTGATGGGAGGGGGTATGGGAGGGCCAAGACCCGATCACCAGATGGGACCGGGTGGGATGAACCAAAGAGGGATGAATCCCAACATGGGAATGAACCAGGGTCCGAGGGGGATGGGCCCACAGGGGATGGGGCACCAGGAGCGGAACATGCAAAGGGGTGGAATGGGACCGGGGGATATGAATCGTGGAGGGATGGGACCGGGGGATATGGGCCGTGGAGGAATGGGGCCAGGGGATATGGGCCGTGGAGGAATGGGGCCAGGAGAGATGGGCCGTGGAGGAATGGGGCCAGGGGATATGGGCCGTGGAGGGATGGGACAGGGAGAAATGAATCGCGGAATGGGGCCAGGAGAAATGAATCGCGGAATGGGGCCAGGAGAAATGAATCGCGGAATGGGGCAGGGAGAGATGAATCGCGGAATGGGGCCAGGAGAAATGAATCGCGGAATGGGGCAAGGAGAAATGAATCGCGGAATGGGGCAGGGAGAGATGAATCGTGGAATGGGGCAGGGAGAGATGAATCGCGGAATGGGGCCAGGAGAAATGAATCGCGGAATGGGGCAGGGAGAGATGAATCGTGGTGGTATGGGGCCAGGCGAGATGGGTCGCGGGGGCATGGGGCCAGGCGAGATGGGTCGCGGGGGCATGGGTCCGGGTGAGATGAATCGCGGAGGCATGGGTCCAGGGGATATGAACCGTGGGGGAATGGGACCGGGCGACATGGGCCGCGGAGGGATGGGTCCCGGGGAGATGGGCCGTGGCGGCATGGGCCAGCAAGAGATGGGCCGTGGTGGTATGGGTCCAGGACCGAGGCAGCAGCAGCAACAAGGAATGGGCATGAATGAGATGAACCGTGGTATGGGCCCCGGACAGGGTCCCCAGGGGAGAATGCAGGGAGGAATGGACCAAGGCCGGATGGAACAAGGCCGGATGGAACAGGGCCGAATGAATATGGGCCAAGGAGGAGGAGGAGGAACGCCTACAGGCCCAGGTGGTCCGGGAATGAGCCCAAACATGATGAACCAAGGTACATTTGAACACATTATTTCATCTAGTGTTACATGCAACTCTGCTTAAATTGACCTTCTCATCGTCAATAATTCATTGTCAAAGTAGTTTTTTTTTCCAACAAATCATTGAAACCCTGTGATGTTAATCTTTTAAAAAAGAGAACTGCTGAAGCTGCTTATCCAATAATGGAGGGCCATGGAGTAAAATTGAGGCAAAGAGAGCTTGTTGTGAGCTTTCGATCCAAGCAGAATATTTATTAATCATGAGCAAAAATAAGCAGCTTATTGGACCTGGTACATGTAGGTAGTTCCGAGGTTCTGGCGAGTTAGAGCCACAAGACTCTTGTCTAACTGTTCATATAAAATGTAGTTAAAAGTAAAAAAAAAAAAGAAAAAAAAAGGAGTATATGTACAAATCATTTCCCACTTACCGACACTATTACTTTTCAAAATCAGCATTCTTTAGTTTAAAAAATTGTTTTTTTTTTCTTGGATTCATGCAAATATTTTAGGCAATAAATATGATTTTCTGTAAGCATCCTTGTCTATGGACCAAAATGAACGAGTTATCATTTTTCTTCTTCTCCCAGAAATGCAGATGAACCGTGGCGGTATGGGACCTGGTCCCAGGGGTGGTGTACCAGACGCCATGGTCCATGATCCTCGCAGACAGGACCCCAGAGGCCCTGGGGCACCATCCGGTGGACCCGCCGGAGGCTTTGAGAGGGGCGAACCGCATGGCATGGGGGGTATCAGGCCTGGAATGGGGGGCGGCGGCGAGCCACGCATGGCCGACCCAAGAGCAGTGGAGCAATCACCCATCGCCTCAAATGCAGTAAGTTGATTCTAGAGTTCAAAGGGCAACAATGATGCACCATTTGATCCGCGTGTGCTTGCACGGAAGTGGGGGTAGCACTCGGTATGGGGGTATGAGGTCTAGAATGGGGGGGGGGGGGGGGGCCAAGCCGTGCATGGCACCACCTGTGCCATGCCCGCCTCCTGGTCACCAGGAGGCGGGGATTTGTGCTCTTGTCAGTTCCTTAGTGGGCGTAATAATTGTCGAGGGGTGCCAAATTGTAGCGGAAGAGCTCGTTATTTTCTGCTTGTCACCTCCTCAGGGGATGTACTGAATGTAGCATTCTAGTGAAATGTAGTGTACATTTTTTTTCCTTTTTCTTGTTTACTCGTTGTTGGGGGGGGGTGCAGGCAAAATTTGAAATTGGTCGATCTCCTTGTTTTGTCAAATTCTGGGTATGCAAATTGTTAGGGACTTGTCTGTTTCTAGGTCACATCCATTTATCCCCTTTTTTGTTTGCTGCATCTTTTTATCCTTGGATGTAGTTTTTGTGATGAACCATAATNGAAAAAAAAAGGAGTATATGTACAAATCATTTCCCACTTACCGACACTATTACTTTTCAAAATCAGCATTCTTTAGTTTAAAAAATTGTTTTTTTTTTCTTGGATTCATGCAAATATTTTAGGCAATAAATATGATTTTCTGTAAGCATCCTTGTCTATGGACCAAAATGAACGAGTTATCATTTTTCTTCTTCTCCCAGAAATGCAGATGAACCGTGGCGGTATGGGACCTGGTCCCAGGGGTGGTGTACCAGACGCCATGGTCCATGATCCTCGCAGACAGGACCCCAGAGGCCCTGGGGCACCATCCGGTGGACCCGCCGGAGGCTTTGAGAGGGGCGAACCGCATGGCATGGGGGGTATCAGGCCTGGAATGGGGGGCGGCGGCGAGCCACGCATGGCCGACCCAAGAGCAGTGGAGCAATCACCCATCGCCTCAAATGCAGTAAGTTGATTCTAGAGTTCAAAGGGCAACAATGATGCACCATTTGATCCGCGTGTGCTTGCACGGAAGTGGGGGTAGCACTCGGTATGGGGGTATGAGGTCTAGAATGGGGGGGGGGGGGGGGGCCAAGCCGTGCATGGCACCACCTGTGCCATGCCCGCCTCCTGGTCACCAGGAGGCGGGGATTTGTGCTCTTGTCAGTTCCTTAGTGGGCGTAATAATTGTCGAGGGGTGCCAAATTGTAGCGGAAGAGCTCGTTATTTTCTGCTTGTCACCTCCTCAGGGGATGTACTGAATGTAGCATTCTAGTGAAATGTAGTGTACATTTTTTTTCCTTTTTCTTGTTTACTCGTTGTTGGGGGGGGGTGCAGGCAAAATTTGAAATTGGTCGATCTCCTTGTTTTGTCAAATTCTGGGTATGCAAATTGTTAGGGACTTGTCTGTTTCTAGGTCACATCCATTTATCCCCTTTTTTGTTTGCTGCATCTTTTTATCCTTGGATGTAGTTTTTGTGATGAACCATAATAAGCATATTTTTATTTTTTAATCTTTCACACTGTATTTAGAATTTTAATTTATTTCCTCTGTATTCTTCTCTTTTCTCCAGAATTTGTCCCAACTTGCACAGAACATCAACCTTTCACAAGCTCAGCCTACTCAACAAGACCAAGAAAAGGTAATGATTCTCTTTTATGATACATTATTTTAAAGTTACAGCCTCTTTGAAAGTAAACAGAGCATGAAATGTTCCCAAACACTGCTTAAATTATGTTTTATTCAAGATACAGAGTATGAACAGGATTGGACGTCGGGTCATTTTCATCAATTCTCAATTCTTTCTTTGTTATCCTTCAAATATTTCTACTGATTTATTTATTTTTTAATCTATGCACAAAGCGAATTGAGAGTTGTACTATGTGATATCATAGGTCCTACCTGTGATGTCCATTCAAAGATCCCCATAAATCAGACTATTGAAACTATGAGATCTCATCAGATTTTGCTCTAGCATTCTTGTTTCTCCCCATGCATTTTCAGAAATTGATGTTTGTCAGGTTCCCACTCTACCTGGAACACCTAGAAAATAATTTTCCTTTCCAGTCAGGGAAAAATCAGGGAATTGGACACAATATTCATTTGGTAATTGCGTATGCATCAAAATATGTTGAAATAAAATGAATTATGTTGACAAAGATGTCATGGAATTTTGAAAATTGATCAGGGAAAGGGAGTTTTGATCTCCTCAAAAGGGGGAACTCTGTTTGCAGTGGATTCCTGTGATATCGTATTATTATGCGCATGTTCTAAACGATTTTCTTCTCTCCTTTTCCTTCCAGGCTGCCCTCATCATGCAAGTATTACAGCTTTCTCCAGAGCAGATCAACCTACTACCTGCTGAGCAACGAGCTAGCATCATGGTGCTCAAGGAGCAGATATCGCGTAGTCAGGGAGGCGGGATGCCATCTTAAATCAACTGTCATTCCCCCTTCTATCCTTCTTTTCATCCCCGCCCCAACACCCAAGCAGCAATCTTGCGTCAAGGCACACAGAGGTTCTCCTCTTCGTTAACTCCATCCCCATTCCTGCAGTGGGATTCCTGACCTCCTGCCAAGCAGCGAGCTAGCATTATCATGGTGCTCAAGGAGCAAATATCTCGTAGTCAGGGGGGCGGGATGCCATCGTAGATCGATCCCCAGTCCATCTCCTTCCCGTCTAACAGGCTGCAGGCTAGCATCATGGTTCTCAAATATCAGAGATCCCAAAGCCAGGGTGAGGGGGAGTGGGTGTGATCTTAGATAAATCCATGAGTAGTTCCATGAATAACCTTAAGTGCACTGCACACATTACGACTCGACCGCCTCTCAACTGGCTTGTGACCTGTAGATGTCACAAGATTGTAAGCCGCTCGTAAGCATTGCCACCACACACCTTGCAATCCGATCCCATGACTGCGTTCAATTTGTTTGTTTTGCACAATCAATTTCAATTTGTGAATCTGCTAGAAAAATCAGTTTCAAATCTTAGACAATTTGCTGCTCTTACTGTTCCAACTCTGATTCCGACTTGGAGCGATTTGGTGTACCTTCCTATGAGAAAGCTTGTATCAGGCAATTTCTTTCAATTTAAAAATTACTTCGAGTATCCAGAACCTGGAACAGATTTTCTATGTGATTGAATGATTCTTTAACCCATTCATGACATGTGAGGTGGGGCTGAGCTCCATTATTCTATGGTGGGCATCTCTGTACATACATGTAGCTGCCAACTATTGCTAATTTTAAAACATTACACATTTTGGTCTCAGATCGTTCCAGTTTTGTATAAGCCCAAGTAAAGTTTACCAATTTTTGGCAACACTAGCACCATGCATTTCAATGTAGAATATGTGAAGATTGCAAATTTGGAGCAGGATTATTACTAATTTCTATTTCCTCATGTTGGCAGCTATGTCGGTATATGGATATACACTGCACAATTAATGGCATGTTCTTATTATGATCTGAGTTGCTGAAATTATTGAAATAAATGTGTAGATTAGGATTACCAAACTAGATATAGTTTTGGTTGTAGAATACTGCATAAGCTGAAACTTTTGCAATGGTTTTATTTTCGCAAATTTTGCCGCCTGGGGTTCGTAAAAATTTCCACTCTGTATGATGCATATTCATGTGTTTACAAACATTGTCTAAAACATGAAAATAACAATACGCCAATGTATCAAACTGGTCCAAAACTGGGCAAAATAAAAGCACACTAAATTAATGGCAGTAGACAAATTTCAGGCATTATGTTAGATTGGAGGTTGTAGTTACGGATGATCTTAACCCTAATCCCATTGGGATATTTCAGTCATCTCAGTTCATTGGGGGGGGGGGGCTTATTTGCCCCCCCCCNCCCAACACCCAAGCAGCAATCTAGCATCATGGTACTCCTGGATTCCCCTCTTCATCAACTCCATTCCAATTCCTGCAGTGGGATTCCTGACTTGGTGCACCAAACACAGCACGCATCACGGCACGGTATTTACACGATGTCTCACCTGTGATTGGCCTATTGTTGAACGCTGGCCCATAAAAACCAAGATGCTGTGTAAATATTGTCCTGTTATGCCATACCGGTTTTTTGTGCTGCGGCCTTTAGCCCAAGTAAAGATTACTCATTTTTGGCACCATGCATTTCAATGTTAAATATGTGAAGATTAGGAATGTGGAACAAGATTATTACTAATTTCTATTGCCTCATATTGGCAGCTATGTCTGTATATGGATATACACGTCACAGTTCATGGCATGCTCTCATTACAATCTGAGTTGCCGAAATTATTGAAATAAGCTGGAGATTAGGCTTACCAAACTCACTTTTCGATATGGTTTTGGTTGTAGAATACTGCATAAGCTGAAACTTTCGCTGTGGTTTTATTTTTATGAATTTTGCGGTCTTGGCCTCTTGAAAATGTCCACTCTGTATGATGCACCTTCATATGTCTACAAATATGATCAAAAACATGAAAATAACAACACGACAATGTATCAAACTGGTTCGAAACTGGGTAAAATATATGCGCACTGAATTATTGGCAGTAGACAAATTTTAGGTGTTATGTTAGATTGGAGGTTGTAGTTACGAGTGATATCTTAATCAACCTTTTTTTTGCCAATAGTTGTGTTCTCATGTGCCGGGTGTATGAATTAATTGCACGCAATGTTCTTGTTTACTCTCTATTACAGGACTATTTGGAATTGTAAAAAGCTGTTGAAAAAAAATGCTCACGAGACTTTAGACTTCAGTTGAAAATTGAAAAATTTTGCTTGTGAACATTTATGTTGATTCTTTTTCTCTATTCCTCGAATTTTGCCATGCCACATAAGTCTGCCTTACACTGTCAATGCTTATTGATGCCTGTGTATTATTAATCGTTTGTTTAGCTTTTTTGTCATTGTCGCACATCTCTCTATATTCTTACTGATTTTGTAAGTGGTTGGTTTGTTCAAGGGTTATACATTTATATTTCAAATGCAAGAATTACCAGTTCGTAACTAGGATTTTATAAAGACCAATGGTGGTTTAACTAAGACTCTACTGTTTGTTTCAGGATTGACAAACTCAAACTAGCACTGCAAAGCAGTCAATGAGCTTCAATTTATTTTCGTTCTAAAAGAGAAAATTGGACGTATGGGTCAGTCTTCTTATCTTTGACTTATTTATCTGTAGAATGCTAAAATTCTGGCATAATCCACCTCTCAGTAGACTTGTGTTCATTTAGTCAGCAGCCGGGGACCCCATTGATCTCCATAGACTTTGTATACAAGAAAGATGTGCAAGGTACTAGAGAGGTGGCTTATTTCATGATTTGACCAAGTTGTTACACTTGGTTTACTAATAACTTTTCTGGAAGAGATTTAAGGGAGACAGTTCCATTTAGTATTTATAAATTCTCATCAGTTATTATTTCCTATAAATCTCGCTTGTGATGAACTTCACTGTGAGAAGATGGGAAAAGAGAATAGGACAAAGTAGACGACTTACCATTTAGGCCTTCACAACAGCTTTCGCACACAAAGAAAGTCGCTTCCCTGCTTATTCTGTGAACAGTTACGACACATATTTGACATTTCTCTGTAGAAATTTCATTTGTGTGTTGTATAACTACAGTATTGATGGAAATAAAAGAAACAAATTCCCACCTTGTCCTACCAAGGCCTATCTAAAATACATGTACATGCATTTTCGTGGGCATGGTGGGACACCGTTAACTTTCTTTCTAGCAATACAGTACAGTGAAACTTCTTTATAACAAGGTCCTTAGAACCATGAAAATTACCTTGTTATATCAGGGTAAAAAACAAGAACTATAAAGAGCTGGGACCAATAAAATTATGTTGTTATAACAGGTATCTTGCTACATGTATATCCGACCTCTTCATAATGAGTTCCACTGTATTGTGAATGATTGAATTTGTCCCTTCTGCTCACATTGGTCATGCACATTTTACATTGTATGTTCCTGACATTCCACATGGATACTATGTAACGTTGAATAAATGCTTCATATTTTTCTTCTTTCAAATTACTCTGTGATTGCACCATAGCCCTTTTTTCATTAGAGACCTGTAACCCTGACTAGGTTGATTTGTGTGGAACCACAATCATCTGTTCAACTACGGAGAAATTTGACTTGGATGAGATAAATTACACAGGATTTGCTTGTCCAGTTGAGGATTCGTAGCATCCATCTATGTTCATTCTCTTGCCCTGAACACACAGGGACTATACATCACTCAAACACAGAAACCAACCCCTAGAATTATTGTGCTCTCATCGAATGAAGGAAAATCAGATGAATTAACCCGTTCAAAAGAAATGCATTTTCTAAGTCACAGAGGTATGATGATCCCTACCGCTGATGGGGATCCTTGCAATCGGCTAATTCGATGGAATCTGTGACGTCATGTCGGACAACTCCTCATTCACTCTGTGTACAAAACTTCGCATTTTCTCCCTTTTTTCAGGAAAGTCAACAAAATGCCAATTTTCAGTTGGGGTACAGTGTATAGCATTTCTTTATCGATTCTGCAAGTATTTGGGGAAGATTCATGCTGCAACCTTACTCTAAATTTTACTTTAATCCGTTTTTAAATATTCTATGTACAAAGAGAATGAGGAGTTGTCCAACATGACGTCACAGATTCCATCAGTGTTGCTGATCGCACCGATCCCATGAACGGCAGTGATTGTCAAATCTATGTGAATTGGAAAATTCATAACTATCGAACGGGTTGTCCAATTTTGATCAAATTTTCAGTTTGTTCATCTGATTTTTCTTCATTCGATAATTCCAGGGGTTTGTTCCCCTTTAAACCCCTTCTGGTTGTGCGATCAGAGCAGTATACAAGAATCTGTGGTTGAGCACTGGGTGAGAATGTGCAGAGATTGGCTGCCTTAAAACACGGAGTCCTCAACTGGACTAAGGTTTTGCATGGTTTGTGCCCTAGAATAACTTTGACTACAGCGATTATTATACTTAGGGGATGTTGTTCAAAAGTTGCAATTGATCGCAAGTTGCAGTTGATCGGAACGCGCCAATCAAAATAATTGTTTCATGCGTGTCTTGTTAAATGTGCATACTGTGCGTGTATGAAAATGCGTGTTACAATGTTGCAAAGTTGCAGTTGATTTTGAACACCCACAATCGTCTGTTCATCTAAGGAGAAATTTGACTTGGATGAGATAGATTACACAGGATCTGCAGTTGAGGATTTGTAGCATCCATCTCTGCTCATTCTCTTGCCCTGAACACACAGGGACTATACACCACTCAACAGAGTCTCTTAAACCCCTCTGATCATGCGATCAGGGCGGTGTTTCACCAAAGTAAGAAATACTTCAAGAACGACTTTAAGATCAACTGGTATCCCTTCTTGTGCGTAATGATTCATGCTTTTATGCGTATTCTGCGCAAGAACTGATACCAGTCGTGCATAAACTCATTCTTAAGGTCTTTCTTAGCTTGGTGAAACACCGCTCTTAACAGTATATAAGACTCTGTGATCAAGCACTATGTGAGAATGTGCAGAGATGAGTTGTTATAAAATACAGAGTCCTCAACTGGACTAAGGTTTTGCATGATTTGTTCTCGAGAATAACTTTGACTCCAGCAATTACTAGACTTACTAGAAGTTCAACTTAGGTAGAGTTTACTGAATGTTCTTTCCTCATTGGAAATAGGGAAAATCTTGGTGTGCAAATTTAGTACACAAATAACACACCATGTATACATTTTGTGGTCTATTGCAGATAATATGATTTATTAATTACAAAAACATCTGATCAAAATAGAGAAAATTGTGGACAATTGACTGCCAAAACAGAAATTTTTATTGCCATCGAACTTGTGAATTTTCATCACTGTAAATTGTTGGGAAGTTCTGACTACGTAGGCCTTCTGGAAAGAAATCTAACTGATATCAAATCAGGACCCCCTTGCAGGTCGATGTTTTGCTCCTCCTTCTGAAATCTTTTAACGGTGTCTTGGTAGAAACTTCTTCAGCAGACCGCGTAATCCCAATTAATTTCTGCCACAAGAACCCTCTGACTTTCATTTCTGGGTGATGGTTATAGGTTCTAACTTGGCCTCCTAGAAACGTTGAGGAAATGAGCTGGTCCTGTAACAGGATCTCATGCTATGCCCTGAGGAAGAAGCTCCGAAGACTGTCAGGGAAGTTCTCCAAGATGGTCCAGGACTATCTTTCATGATCCATCCTCTGACATTTGTTAGAACCTTTCAAAGGCCTCTCATTTATTTAATTAATGTCCCATTCATTTCCGCCACAGTAACCCTCTGATTTTCATCACAGGGGGATGCTTAGAAGTTCTAACTTGGCCTTCTGGAAACGAGTCCAAGTTAAGGTGGTCCTGGACTAATCTCATTAGCCTATCAAGCTGGTCCTGTGATGGGACCTCATGCCAAGTCTTGAGGAAGAAGCTCCGAAGACTGTCTTGAAAGTTCTCAAGGATTCGCTGAAAAGACTCAAAGTTTCTGTTCTGCTCCACAATGTTGAGAAACCAGTGAGAGAATGCTTGCCATCGATCTGGTTCCTGGGATGAAATTAAGAAAATTAAGATATGTATTCATAAGATTCTTTACATTTCCCAAATAATCTACTATGGCGTGAAAACTTAGTATAATCATAAGATCCAGGTAATTCTGACCAAGTCAATTCTCTTAGGACGACAAGGTAGAAATAACAATAGATTCAAACGATTTGATTAAGATTCGGTTATAAAAAATCACATCGACTTTGGTAATTATTTGACTTTGGGGTGTTGCTTCAAAGTTGCAATCAATTGCAAATCAAATGCAAATCAATTAAGTGGAATGCGCATTTCTATTCCCACCCTGTCTTTCCATTTGACAAGACGCACAATGGTTTTGATAGGCAATTGCTGATCAATGCAACTCTGCTGCAGCAACCCCTTAGACAAGTTCAGCTTAGGTAGAGTGGACTATATTTGTGACCCGCCATAGCAAAACCCGGCACTTGTCGGCATTCTACAATGTAGAGTAATGGGCCTCTGAAGGGGGAAAATGGTTCCAATGACCATATTGAGAATTTTGTACTACTGAAAAGTATGACTATTCGTGTTTCTTTTCCAAAAATAATTGTCTCGAAATTCCATGACAAAGTGAAGTTATTTATGTTTTTATAAAAACAATTCTATCTGGTTGTGCTTCTAAAACTACCACAATTTCATGAAAATTACGTAGAATGAGCGTAAAAATGACTACTTTCTATGCTTCTGTCAGGGCTGTATTTTTTAGATGATCCCTGCATGTTTGGGAGCGTCAGAAAGTTTGTGTATGCGTATGTAATGAAATCGGAATGAAAATGATAGTTATGATAAAACCTTGAATATCTCCATTTCAACATTTCTTGTAAACACGCATAAAAATTGCTTTATCTGCATCAATTTTTATCCAAACTGGATGAAAGGGGTATCAAATGAAAGGTATTTAGTTGCTCTTTCAAATGATATGTAAATCTTAAATTTGATTTTTGCCGACAAGTGCTGGGTTTTGCTATAGCCGGTCACATTTCTTTCTAAATGTTGATTTTGGTGTGTTTCAAACCTGTCCAATACACTTAATCTGTATAAGATGTTACTGAAAGGATTTTAAGTGACTTGTCTTTGGACATAATGGGAGCATCATGGTGTAGTGATTCTGAATCTTGCCTTTCAACTAGAATATGGCGGTTTGAATTCCATCCATGGTATCTATTTCTTTCCGCAGGAAATTTATCCACACTGCTGCACTCAACCAAGGTGAAAGTGGGTGCCTGGCATTCATTCCTTGGAATGCTTGAGCACCTGAGTGCTTGCTAGGCAGTTTTAGCCAGGGTAATGATATGATACCTGGTATCAAGTGCAGTAGAGTACATGCATATAGTGATTGCACAAATATGAATGGACTCCCCTACAAAAAAGAAATAAATTGCTTTACCATGATTTTAGTGAGGTATACATTATCTCCGGCATCTCCATAGAAGAAGTTAATTGATATCGTCATCTCTAACGATGTCACCTGATGCCACCAAAACGCAGGGATGAATAACCTGGAAAAAGAATAAGAATAGGTAATGATAAAAATCAGTTAAAGGCGAACTTACCGCTGCATTATCATGCTCTTATTGAATGAAGAAAAATCAAATGAACAAACTGAACATTTGAGCAAACTCGGACAACCCGTTCAAAAGTTATGAATTTTCAAAGTCACAAGGCTATGCTGATGGGGATCCTTGCGATCGGCGAATTCAACGAAACCTGTGACGTTACGTCGGACAAATCCTCATTCACTCGGTATACAAAATTTCACATTTTCTCCTTTATCTCGGAAAAGTCATCAAAATGCCAATTTTCGGTTGGTGTATAGCATTTCTCAATCGATTCTGCATGTATTTTGTGAAGAATCATGTTGCAACCTGACTCTAAATCTTACATTAATACATTTTTAAAAATTCTATGCACAAAGTATTAACGAGGAGTTGTTCAACATGACGTCAAAGTTGCCAATCACACGTATCCCCATGAGAGGCAGTGATCGTCAAATCTCTGTGAATTTAAAAATTAATAACTTTTAAACAGGTTGTCAGATTTTGCTCAAATTTTCACCGTCTGTTCATCTCATATTTCTTCATTCAATTGAGAGCATGATAATTCTAGGGGTTGGTTTCCCTTTACAGGCACTGTATAACATTGTTTTTGTGTACAAAATTTCTCAACTGCTAGATCCTAAATGTTACTGAAATGGTTGATGGTGTACATAAAAAGAGCTGCGAAAATCATGGGCTTTAAAATTGACTTTAAGTGCTCAAAAATATATTAATTCATATGTGACCTACATACATGTAGGCACACTGTGCAGAAGTAGAGCACTGTGGTATGCTTTATTCAAATTTCATACATATCTTGATTGTGCTTTCATAGCATCCTCCTTTGCGTTTCTTTTTGTTTGTCATCAATCTGAATATAATAACATAAGCCAGACAGCTTGATTTGATAATTCTTTAAATAACAAAATCATGTGTGACAGTTAACCACTTTCTTGTTTTCTTGGGTGGCTATTGCAGATGGTAATTAATTCTAAAATAAATTGCATCCTAACATTTTACTGGACCTTGATGTTAAGAGTGAAATCGTACAGATAGTTTCACCCACCTATTTAAACAGTTATAATTTAATTTTGTAGTTCTTTTTTGGAGGCGTACACCAAGTTAGTTTGTAATTAAGTATTTTGTTTTCTATTAATTATGTACTATGTATTGATTTTTGTTAATTTTTTTTTTTACCGGTATTATGATTATAGACAGACCACCTGTGCGCTTTGAAACACCTGTATAAAGCGCCTTATAAATGTAATTATTATTATTATTATTAGATAGATAATAATAATAATACTAATAATAATAATGAACGGCTTTTATATCGCGCTTATCAACTCTTCATGAGATTGAATTCCCTAAGCGCTATACAATTGCAGCATTATTACCCTGGCTTTAGCAGTGCAGGTATTAGGCGCATAAGCTTTTCAAGGAATAAATTTCTACCAGGTACCCATTCATCTCACCTGGGTTGAGTGTGGCACATTGTGGATGAATTTCTTGTTGAAAGAAATTCACGTCATGGGAGGGATTCTACTCTTGGACCCTCTGGTTGAAAGGTAAGAGTCAGAACCACTATACTACGGCACTTACATTTCTCCGGCATTCAGCACACACTGATGACACTGGGCTTCTCTGAACTGCGGAAAGGCTTCCAGGTCTGGTTGATCGCAGTTGACCTGTGCTTGGATGGTGCGACCTCTTGACCCCAGAGGGTTGGGGTACAAAGGTCGAATGTCACTACCATAGAGCTTGACCTTCTTTGAACCGTTCAGAATGACGAGGAGACCGTCGTCAGGATCGAAGTGGCAGAATTCTAAAGCAGAAATAAGAGGGGTGCAAAGTTTTAAGGTCCTGTTGGCACAAGATAATCAAAAACTGCTATGAAATTAATTGAATTGGATGAAAATTAATACAATATCTCCTCCTCCCTTATAATCTTCCTTCATGAAAATAAATATACATGTATTCAAAAGAGTTCAAAATGATATTCTCCTTCTCTTTCTCTTTTTCTTTCTCTTTTTCTTTCTCTTTCCGTTTTGCCTTCTCTGCGTTACTTTGGAAATGATAGATCCCATTGCCCCATCTGGCGGCATGTGTAATCAGTTACTATCAAAACTCAAAATAATATTCTGATTACTGCTGTGATCTGTATTATGCTCCATTTTGTGGTTCTGACTTTCCCCTTTCAATCAGGGGGTCGTATGTTTCAATCCCACCCATGGCGTTAATTTCCTTCAGCAAGAAATTCATCCACGTTGTGCTGCACTCAACCCAGGTGAGATTAATGGGTGCCTGGTAGGAATTTATTCCTTGAAAAAGCTTACAATGCACCTAATAGCTGCACTGCTAAAGCCAGGGTAATAATGCTGCAATTGTAGCATTATTACTATAGTAAAGTCGTTCATTATTATTAGTACTGTCCTTAAGAAATCAGCTAAAAGTGAAGAATCCTCACCATAATGTCCTTTCATTGCGATCCAGAGGTAGGGACCTCCATGAAGTTTTTCCACATATCCTGGAACATCAATATCAGGCTGGTATCATGATAAGAAAAAAAAACACACACATAATATGAAGTGATAATTACAGAATAACCCTCACCCGGAATAATTCTGCTCTCAGTGGGTGAAGAAAAATTGGATGATTTAATATATTTGTCACAAGCAAATAATTTGTAGGGGGTGTCTGAGATACCCCACTTAAACTCTCTGGCATATTTGAATGTCAACCCACAAAGATGAAAAAAAATGAAAACTACTTATGAGCTATCAATTCTTAATTGATACCAATCTTCTACATTGTCAATTTTGAGTCCATCTGTTAGGCAAAAATAAAACTTGTTTTGTTGCCCTAAGCTGACCAACCCTTCTATCAAATATCCTGATGTGAACTTTTTCCCTTTTTTGAGACTGTTAGCATAAATCAAAATGCTCTTTGGCTTTTCACTCCCTCTCTCTCTAAATTAGGAAAAAAATAATAAAAAAGAACTTTATACAACCAACCGACGCCATTTTTCAGAAATGGGATTCGATGACAACCGACAAATTATTCAACTTATTTTATTTATTCTTCTATTTATTTTTTCNTCTTCTTCTTCTTCTTCTTCTTCTTCTCCTTCTCCTTCTCCTTCTCCTTCTCCTTCTCCTTCTCCTTCTCCTTCTCCTTCTCCTTCTCCTTCTCCTGCTCCTTCTCCTTCTTCTTGACCAACCTTGCTTTATGGTTGAAAACTCAACTGTTAATGTTAATTAATTTCTCTAACACACTCTAGATAACAGGAATACCTTCATCATATTAGAAGAGGCGAAAGGCATAACCAGTTATCAAAACTCATAATAATCAGAATAATGTTGTGATCTGTATCCTGCTCCCATTTGTCCTTTGAAAACCAGCTAAAAGAAAAGAATCCTCACCATAATGTCCTTTCATTGCGATCCACAGGTAGGGACCTCCATGCAGCTTTTCCACATACCCAGGAACATCAATATCAGGCTAGTAACATGATCAGAAAAACAATAGACAGAATAAGTCATAATAATTAAAGGGGAACTTTTAATCATTGGAGTAGAGTAGTAGAGTACAACCATATAGCGACAGTACTAATTAGCTACTAATTATTATAACCCACATATGGAATTACTGTCCAGTTAAATGTAGTGGATAAAGAAGAATTGGATGGTTTAATGTATAATACCAACAAGTACTGAGCCTGCTTCAGATACCGATTAATTCAAAAGAATAATACAAAGATATACACAAAAATTAAATTCTGATAGTTTTTTCTAATTCCGTGCATGAAAAGGTGTCCTTCATCAAGAAAGAAAATATTGATTCCGTTTCGGGGTACCCGATCCAAAGATACTTTGCACATTTTAGGTTATAGCTTCACCAAAACTCATTCATTTTTCACACAATTTTTTGTGCAATATTTTCATGATATTATATTTCATTTTATCTAGATTTGAAGATATGAATATAAATATACGCTTTTACCAAAACTTTACTTGGGCTTTAAGTCATATTTTTCACAGAGGTGTATCTCTAGAATAAGAAAACAAATTATGAAAAAGAACTTAAACCGATCAACCAACACTATTTTTCAAAATGGGATTTGATGACAACTGACCAATTATTTAATATATTTTAGTCATTTATTTATCTATTCATTTGTATTATTTTATTTCATTTATCTTATTTATTTATCTATTTATTTATATTATTCTATTTTGTTATTATTTTATATCTTTTTTATCTTTTTTTTTATTTTTATTTTTTATATATTATTATTTCTCTTCTTTTTTTCTTTTCTTTAGGGGGAGGGGGAGGGGGTAGGAGGGAGTGACTGTGGATGGAGCACCCTGTGCTTTTGTGTTATGTGGGGATACGTGGCGGAGGGGGGGGCGGTTCAGGAGGAGGGCTGCACTTGTCATACTCACCTCCAGCTCTGGAAAGGTGCTGCGAATGTTCTGCACAGCGAGGTAGGAACTCCTCGCTCGGCTGTTCTCTTTTCTGATGTCATCGATGTAGTCCTTCAGAGGACTCTCTCTTATACTGTAAGATTTGCCAACCTATTGGGAAGAATGCACAAAAGGGTAATCCAAGGTAAATTGATTAATTGTAATAAGGATGATGCTGATAAATGATGATTCATAATACAGTGTAATTGATATATTCCATCTATCACCACTTTATAAAATCTGTAAGATCACTATTCTCACTATTTGTGAAGAACAAAATTCCCCAATTTTTCCCAAATGAATGTTTGCTGCGGATGTTCTGCACAGAGAGTTACATTGTGTAGGAACTCCTCACTCAGCTGTTCCCTTTTGATTGTCATCAATGTAGTCCTTTAGCGAACTCTTTCTTATGCTGTAAGATTTGCCAACCTATTGTTTTGGGGGGAAGAGGGAAAAAAAGAGCAAGCCATAGGACATTGATCCCTCATTATATTAATAATGACAATTACAAATAATTTAGACAAAAATAACAATACCGCAAATTTTTATCTATCATCACTTTAGAAGTCCCTGAGGTCACAACTATCTGTGCAACTTTATTAACACAGCTTGAGCATATTTTTCATTGCCAGGAAGTGAGTTAAAAGATTAAAAGTTGCCACTTTATATCTAACAGTATTGATTTGTAAGTGTTTGACAAGTAGCCAATTTAAGGATGTATGTCAATTTTAGTGATTATCTTCAACTAGAAAATTCTCTGCATCGAATGGAACATGGTTACACAATAATAATGGTCAAATTTGGGGAAAATATGGGGTAGATATTTTTCCTTTTTCTGCTCATGCTTATTGTAGAGTACTGAATCAAAAGTTATTGAACCAAAACGCAAATCGTGTTAAATCGTCCAGAAAGGGCTTCTTTGTATCACACCTTGTAAGATTCCTTGTCTGTTTGTTGTCGAATAAATGCTTTGTTGTGTCCGGCTTTCCTGGTGAGTTCCTCCAACGTCCACTCTGCTGCTGGCCATTTGTTCGCCACGTCCGTTATGACGACTGGAACTCCTGCATACAAGTGTAATGTAGGGAATATTTAAGGTCTCTTATTTATCTAAAGCTCTGTATCACCAAGTGACATATCTTGAATTGAAAGCTCTTTAATTATGTCAGTGAATTTTCTTTTTTGATTCTATTCTATTCTTCTGGCCTGCCTGCCTGCCATGGCAAGTTCTATTATCTAGTTCTCTTTTGTGAAGGCTTACTCAAGCGTTTCCCCTTTTTTTAAGATTGTGATATTTATCACTCGTAAGAAGATATCTTGAAATAAAAATAGATATTGTATTGTAGGCGTTAAGTATTCTTGAAAAAAAACATCAATTCATAATGACGGTAACGCAATATCGAAATTCCAATTGCAGAATGATCGCATCAGTTGAAACAGGAAAATGGCAAGAACGGTTAACAAACTGTGTAATATTAATTTGTAGACTCCGGTTTGCGCTAGATTTATTGAACATTTGCTTCAAGTTCCATCATAAGATGCAAGATTTACAGTATTTTGACGGTGATATATCAAGGAATCGAATGGTAAGAGTTATAACTTTTTACTTACAATGTTAATGAATAATTTTTAAAGTTTTAAGCATCCAAATCGATGTCGCAAGACCCACAATTGCAAACGGAGGCAAATCTCCCAATCTTTCCTCTTTGTTTTTTGCAATATTTTGATTATTTTTTGCTCATTCATTATCAGTGATTATGATATCATATTGCTGGTCAATTGCATTATCATATATAACCAGTTTGAACAAATTAATGTCACTCTTCAAGATGGTGATATTTTTGGAAGATTAATAAAATATACGAATTAATATGACACGTGAATTAATATGGCAACACCATAGCCTAGACTGCAGTCAATTGCGGTCTAAAAAGGAAATAGTAATAACTAATATTAACTTTGCTTTAACACAAATCTATATGGATGGGACTGAAACTGGGGTCAATGAACCAATATAATGATAAAAACTCACCTTTGCGTAAATAATTGAATCTGAAGTCATCATCAGATGGAGCTGATATTCGTGGAATCTCAAAAATTTCAGAAGTCATGATTTCACAGGTTGAAAAATATCAGAATTTCGTCCCGAAAGAGGCATCGGATTTTTCAGATTCTTCACACTAATCACATGCACATCATCGATCGCAGCGGCTATGTGCACCCCGATCGATCGTCCCCCCCCCCC
>BQKZ01006895.1:6597-22969 GCA_036244855.1 Temnopleurus reevesii | reverse complement strand
CCCCACCCCCACCCCACGGTGCGCTTGCCACGGGAGTTAAATTTAACGTCAGCCATAATCTAAAACGGACAACACCAAAAGGGGTTGAACATATACATCTTCATTCAAATTTCGGTCATGCTTTTTGTTAACGTGTTTGTTTTACGTGTATCGGGATAAGCTAGACTGCAAGAACAGACCCTTGGATTTCGTTGTGCACAAATACAGAGAGTGATACAGTGTATACACCGTGTGTCTCATTGTGTGTCTCGGGTTTGTGCTTTCAAACTAGGAATAACCCGCTGTTTTTTTTGTCATGCAATATTATTTCAATAGGTTCATGACATGATTAGATATTAATTCGATAATTTTACATCATTACTATTTTTGTTATTGATGGGAGCGTCGTGGTGTAGTGGTTCGAACTCTCGCCTCTTAACTAGAGAGTCGGTGGTTCGAATCTCTCCCAGGGCGTTAATTTCCTTCAGCAAAAAATATACCCATAGTGTGCTGCACTCAACCCAGGTGAGGTGAATGGGTACCTGGCAGGAATCTTCATTCCTTGAAATGCCAAGTGCGCTGGTGGCTGCCGGGCTAAAGCCAAGGTAATAAATGCAAAGTGCCTTGAGCACTCAGCAATAAGAATGGATATGTGCGCTATATAAATTGCATATATTATCATTATTGCAGGACAATACATAAAAGTTGGTTAGAGAAGATACCGGATATATCACAATGCAAAGAGCTGACAGAAGCGTGAGTTATTTCATTCTTTAATTTGTAAATTAAAAGTGATTTCCATTAAACGTAAAACATCCTTCAATAATTATCTGAGACTTTTTTTGTCGCATTCACAATAACGAAGCCCTTTCCACATGTGGTTCAAGTAAACGTGGTGATCACCTAGAACATGTACAAGTAACACCTCTGCGCCTATTGTTCTTCTCCTGCAAACTTGAAGTGATTCTTTGAGTTATCTATTTAAAGGGTAATTACACCCAAACAAACAATGAATTTTAACAGTTTTGATTTACACCCCTCATGGGCTCCTTAAGTTGGCAAACGTACAGGCACAAAGTGGCTGCCAACATGGAGAACTCTCCATTCACTTTGTATACAAAATTTCACATTTTCCTCTTTTTTCCAGAAAAGGAGACAAAGTTTTTTTCGGTTAGATATATTATCGCCATATCAATTCTGCAAGCATTTCAGATAGAATGGTGTTGATTCATCATTTGAAATAATAATGATATTGATCCATTTTCTATAAATCTATATACAATGTGAATTAGGAGTTATCCATGTATGACATCACATATTATGCTAATTGGCTATACGTTGCCAATTCAAGGATGCCCAGCACAGGTGGACATGATAAATTTGAAAATTCATAACTTTTGAACGGATTATCCGATTTGCTCAAATGCTCACAGTTTGTTCATCTGATTTTTCTTCCTCTACTGACCGTACATTATTTTTTCTTCATTTAATGATAGCAATTTAATGTCTGAGTGTAGTTGCCCTTTAATCACTGTGAGCCGAAGGGACAAAAGATTTAGGGCAAAGTAAGCAGCTTCATGTAGACATTCACCATTTAAATTTCAGGGATTTCTCGAGGAACGTTCTAACTTATTCGACGGTCGAGAACTTTGCAGAATTCCCTGGGAGCCTAAAGATGTTGTGAGTAGTATTTATGAATGAAATCAATCTTAGGGGGTGTTGCTCAAAAGTTGCAATTGATCGCAAGTTGCAGTTGATCGGAACGCACCAATCAAAATCATTGTTTGATGCGCGTCTTGTTAAATGCGCATATCGCGCACGAATGGAAATGCGCGTTACACTTTGTAAAGTTGCAGTTGATCTGCAGGTGATTTTGAGCAACACCCCCATAGCATTGTTTCATTTAGTTATATGACTTTATCTATACAGGCTAAAAAGATAAGCAAATACTATTTTGCATCAACGCTGTTTAGCTGATATACCCTCCCATGCCATATATGTTGCAACGTAGACCCACTCTTAATTCCTTCAGGGCCCCGTAACATAAAGGTTTGCGATTAATTGCTAATCTGATAGCGATCGATATCAATCGCTAGTATATGGCAAATCATGTACAAAAGTTTGCAATCGATCGCAAAATCAGATAGCGATCACTCGCAAAGCTTTATGTTACGGGGCCCAGGACACACGTATAAATCAATTTCATGCACTGGGCATAGGAAGAAAATTTTTATGAAATATCTCAGGATTAGTTTCTGTACTCAAGAATGAAAACTTTTTGGAATTATATTGCTAATTCTCAAAACCTATTGGCCAATACACGATGTGCCATTTGGCATAATTAAGAATTGTTTTGCCCTACATAATTTGCAAACCGTGTATGACACTTAAATTTCCACAGTAGATATTTGTGATTTTTTTTTTTACATTTAAGGAAAAATAATAAAGAATACGACAAGTGAATCACTGAAAACAAACAAAATGTTTGCTATGTTGCAATACTTGTGGCATGGGAGGGTAATGGAAATACGGTAGAAAACATAAATAATGATATTTGTTAACAAGTAACTATTAGAAATGCGAAAGCGAGAATCGACGCTAACAATTCTATGATTCTTTTTTCTATAATCTAACGCTAGATAAAACAGAAGTCATGAAAATATACAAATTTCAACTCTATTCTTGAGACAAATTACCTTTGGTGCTTTCAGCACTTTAGTTTAGCACCATATAAACAAGGACACTGAGTCGACACGTGACAAAGTATTCCATCTAATATAGAATGTGCGAGTGAAGAATGATACACGGTGTTATGTTTATTTTGCAAAAATTAGTCTATTCCCAGTCAATTTTATTCAAACTTTGAGCATACTCTAATCTATTATTGAAAAAAAAAGTATAATATACATTCTTCGTGTAGCTCACAACATATTTTTTTTCGATATATGAAACGCAATTGATCTCTTCCAAAACTAATCTATATGTTCAACATTTTTTGATATCTGAAACGCCATTGATCTCTTCCAAAACTTATTTATATGTTTAACATTGTTTCGATATCTGAAACGCCATTGATCTCTTCCGAAACTAGTCTATATGTTTAACATAGTTTTATACCTTGTAGCTGCATTTGGTTTGCGAAGGTTAGGGAGGAAAACCTGTGGGTTACGGAGATTGAGTTATCATTTATACGCCCCGGCAGCGCTCTCAAACCAACTGCAGATATGTTTTTATTTATCTTATGCCTAAGTCGTGTATCTTCGTATATTTTACTTATGTACGTTTTGGGTTTTTGTCTTGAATTTGCCTAATAAACAGATAATGATAATAGTATTATGATATTACTTGAATACAGGAACTTGAACTCGAACTTGTTGAGAGCTTTGCCGCGAAAGTTCTTCTCTGGATCATCTATTCAGTTGCTGTAAGTAACTTGTCTGCATATGTGTAATTCCATATTGACAAATCTGGGAATATTTTTGAAAGTGCCTCTAAATTTACTTGGAGACAGTATGTTGTGGAAATATGTGAGGTATAAAACAGAGTTTTAAAATATCTCTTCAGGAAAACGTTACATGTATATATATTACTGTCTAACTTTATGGGCTGTTTAATGACCACGGGCAGATTTCGACTATAATTGTTGTAATTGTGATTATGTAATTATGATTCTCATTGATAACGATCAATTTATTGCTCTACATGTTGTTTAAATGCTGCCATGATTACCATCATATATTAATGATGGTTATGAACTGACGTATATTTTGTTTTAT
This sequence comes from Temnopleurus reevesii, assembly GCA_036244855.1. Lineage (NCBI taxonomy): Eukaryota > Metazoa > Echinodermata > Echinoidea > Temnopleuroida > Temnopleuridae > Temnopleurus > Temnopleurus reevesii. The sequence continues at coordinate 19,214 of BQKZ01006895.1, read as the reverse complement.
ATCTTACATTTTTAGGAGTTTGAGCAATAACACCTTCAAAGCTATTCTGAGCGATGCATTAAAGAAAATGTCAAACCTCATCTACTTAGGACTAGATATTATTGAGTTAATCATTAGAAATGGTGGTGGTATTAATATTCATAATTATCTATCATTGAAATTATCATCACGATAAATGTTACTGTTACTGTTGTTTCATGTACATTCATATATATACATGATATCTTACATTTTAGGAGCCTGAGCAATAACACTTTCAAAGCTATCCGGAGCGACGCATTGGAGAATATGCCAGACCTCGTATACCGAGGACTGGACATGAACGGAATTATCAATATTTATAATCATCTATCATTGAAATTATTATCACGATAAATATCACTGTTACTGTTGTTTCATATACATTTTATCTTATATTTTAGGAGCCTGAGCAATAACACTTTCAAAGCTATCCCGAGCGACGCATTAGAGAAGATGCCAGAGCTCGTATACCTAGGATTGGACATGAATGATATTGAGATGATATCTAAACGAAGCTGTAAAATTCTTGCTGAAAGTCAGCTCAGATTCATGTAAGTAATGCAGTAGTGGATTTAGTGGGGCGTCCCGAAGCAAGCCCCCCCTTATTTTTCGATCAAAAATGAAATGAAAAGGGAAAAACGAGAGGGAATTAGGCGGTATATCACTCACTTTATATATAGTAGTCCAGACTCTGGCCATTTTTTATCTTTCCCCTCTCCCTCTCTCGCACTCATCATATTCATGCGTTTAACCCCACGGACGGCGCTCAGATTCACGGCCAGCTCGAGGGAGTGAAAGTGAGCTGACGTCACCGTCTTGACTACTGGGGGCGTTTCTACTGGTTATCAGATAAATCACGTAAACAGTCCAGGCAGTGGACTATATATAGTTTTTTTTTCTTTTTTTTTTAGAAATATGGTGTTAGATGCCAGGAAATCGCATTTAACATGTTTAAGAATAGTTAATTTTCATTTTTTCCCCGAAACAAATCAAAGATGTGCCACGCCCCCCCCCCCCTTTAAAAAAAAAATATCCTGGATCCGTCCCTTTAATGTGTCGTTCAAGTCTGACTCACACATTTAAAAATAGTAATATTATATTTCGGATTGGTGCTATGTTCATCAGTGCTGCCGCAAGAATTGTATGAACAGGGACGATAAATTATGCTATTAATACGCTAAATATTTGTCGTAAGTCTATGGTAAAACATGCGTCAAACAATAGCGATTGATTTAAGTACGTAATCGTACCTCTTTTATGTTGGATTCCCCCGAACGTGGAGTATTCAATGAGCTTTGGTATTTCCAAAATAAACTCCTCAAAAAAAGTTTGGAGATCTAAGTTTACGGACGCATAGCAAAAATATGGGATATGTATTTCCATATCGAGTCATATCACTGAAAAGAGTGTTTTATTATCTAAAGAATCACACCTCACTTTTTGTAGTGGTTATTTCACAGCTGAGTAATTCCCTTTGAAGAATAAAAAAAAGTATGAACGCAAAAGCTGCAAATCAGTAGTTGATATATTGTATAGTCCCGTTGTTAAACTACGGGTTTAAATGGATACAAGCCTCTGAATGGATAGATCGATGAATAAAATAACACAAAATTAATGCTAATCAACTTGTAAAGATGTTTATTGCAATGACTGGTAGCAATCTAAAAACTTCACCTAAAAAAACTCATTTATTCATTATTTCACTATTTAATTAATCGTTTCTTTCTGCTCTTGCATCAATTTTATCCATTCAAAACCACTGACACTACAACAACAAGTCAATTACAAATGTTGAAGGTTTTACTCTCAAACCTTTGTTAATTTCATATAGGGAATTGCTCAGCCGTGAAAAAAAATCTGTAAATAAATGAGGTGTCATTTTTTAGGTAATAAAACACTCTTTTCAGTGATATTGCTCGATATGGAAGTAAATTTTCCATATTTTTGATTTCCAAACTTTTTTGAGGAGTTTATATAGATTTGAATAGTTCATAGTTCCAAGATAAAGTGCTCAGAATTTCATGCATCGTAGTCGATTGTATTATTCTTTTTATCGGCGCATTCAACACGAACTTTGTTTCTTGATCTGTACCCTTTTCCTTCAATTTATTTACTCTATATCTATGTACTAATTATTCTGTCATTTGATTGCGATTGTAAATTGATAGCTTGTATCTCATTAAAGCCCCGGTCACAAAGGACCCCGGAAGCAACACGATATCACATGCTGCCATGTCGGGCAATTGAGGAGTTATGGAGTATTTATTGATAGGAAATTGCTTAAGCCCCGGTCATATAGGATCCCGGAAGCAACACAATTCGCCCGACTCTTTGTTAATTCACAGTTAACTGCCTTCGAACAACGAGTCGTGTTGAATCGTGTTACTTCCGGATCCTATGTGACCGGGGCTTAACTTTTTTCGTTGTTGAAGGAAAAAACAATGTTATTCTGAATTGAATTGAAAATAAAAAAAAAAACTTGATATCCAAAGCGTATGACCGATGTGCACCCTGAGCTGTTGATTGTAAATTTGATGTAAATTGATTTATTAAACTTCATTAACATCAAAAATCAATATTCTGTTCATATAAAGAAAAATACAATCATAAACGTAAATATTATATTAAGCAAATTATACAACAAGTCAAAAAGAATTTTAGCGATGCTTCGATTATACAATAATTGAGGAAAAAACATTCAATCGTCATGAACTTTATTACCAGCTAACATTTATTCCAAATGATTCATTTAACTCTGCTAGATAGGATGAACCTAGGATCCATTACATTTAATTTGTAATGGAATAAAAGAATAACCGCAAATCACCAATGTACTCAGCTTTAGGGGGATATTTTACAACGAATGACGTCTAAATATGGAAATGGTGTTTAATACATTAATATAATTTAAGCATGCGCCATTAAGGACATCCTTCTACGGAATTGACGAAAGTTGAAACATCAACATCAAGTCAGTAATAAATGAACGAGGGGAGTTGTAAAGCGCTTAGAAAATAATTATGCATTTTGTTGTCAAATCCCATATAATTGCTTCATTATAGTAATCAAATCATTCATATTTTCTTTATTTTGTATAATTTGTGACAAAATGTTGACTGTATATGTCGATGACGTTCAAATGAATAAATTCCAAATTCCAATAGCAAGTTTGACCCTTATACATTTGTGTTATTTTTTTCAAAGGAATTTGAGTAATAATCGCATCACCTTCATCGCGCATAACTCCTTGCCTCTTCTGAAAAAGCTTCAAATATTGTAAGTACATGGCCGAATTAAGCCCCGGTCACATAGGGCCCCGGAAGTAACACAAATCGACACGACTCTTTGTTCTGAGGCAGTTAACTGTGAATTAACAAAGAGTCGTGTTGATTCGTGTTGCTTCCGGGCCTCTAGGACCGGGGCTTAACCCAGTGATATTTTACTTATTTTGGGGTTTCTGTGTCATAATACATTAAAATTATGTATATAAAAAGAATTAAAAAGATATCTATTTCCGTTAAATTGAGTCGAACGCCAATTCAATGTTTCCCTCTAATGTTATTCAAATCTGAACCGGCTTGTGATTGTTGTATCTACACAGTTCAATATACGGCCTAGATCTGTTGTCCCATGACCCATTTTGTTTAACGGAAATAGTTTATATCTTGTTCAAAAAACTAAACGTTTACAAGCATGAAGAATGAAATGACAAATTCATCAACAGCGTAGGTAAGGTCTACATATCTTATGGACTCAAGTATGTAAAATATTAATGAAAGGTGATTTTAAAATATGATGTTCAACCGTGATGTTTATTGAAAAACAATGAATATTGTCTGAAGTGTTCTCTTGTTGCAATGCATTTTCATCACATAAAGTTCATATGAACAGAAATTATAATCTATCACCCACTTAAGTTTGCAATATTTACTTTCATCGGTCAATATAGTATGTATATTTCAGGTTAACAAAAAACTGAGCATTTATTTACAAGCATATTCATATATTGTATTTGCAACTCAAATCAAATTTCAAATCAAATCATTTTATTTTTCAATTCTTTTGATAATTCAAATGATACAGTCATAAATAATAATGGAAATAACTAGTGTGACAAAAGAAAAGAAAAAAAATAGAGGCCAGCAAAGAAGCGAGGCTTGTTTTGAAGGCTGGCCCCTAAAGTTACATTAATAATTTATACATGATAAAGCATACACATAAACATATACAGATTATTACATTATAATTGCATATATAAACAGATATTACAAAATTAAACAACAGGAGAGAAGCTGAACAAAGAAACAACACATAGAAAAAACAGAAGAGAAAAAACACGAAGACAATATGGGAGCAGTAGAGGACGTGCTAGGTGACAGGAAGGGAGCGGAGAAGGGAAATTACTTTAATCATGTGACTGTGATGAATAATTCGTTTCTCTTTTTAAAGGTAGAAAACTACATTTTGCACACATTACGGCTATGCTAACAACTTGTTGTGTACCTCAGATATGCCAAAATAATAACCTCTATGAAGTATTTTGGTCGAATGTAGTCCAGAATATTTAATTCAAATAAAAATCTATTCTATCATAATTCATCTTGAAACCAACGGTATCGCGATACTCCTAGCGTATTCCGGTACCACACACACACACACACACACACACACACACAACATTAGAGCACATACAGTGCGCACTTCAATACACTCCCACACCACGGGAATACGCACTGAGAGAGACTCTTGCGCTATTGGTCAACGAGGGGTTAACGGCTGTTTTTTAATTTTGAACGCACGGTGAATTAGTTCGAGGCCCGAATAGAAGAATTATTATTGGAATAACTATAAATGCGCCTATCATGACCACTCTTTGTGCTTAATTGATTGGTGATAAGTTATAACATTTAGTACTCTTCAACATAACACAACAAATTTTAGGCTGTAGAGGTTAGGATTTTTTTTCATTTTCATTTTCATTTCATTTCAACTCATTTCTAAAATACTAATTTTTGCAATTTATTTCAGGAGTCTGGATCAGAACAACATCAATAAAATTGGACATCCGATTTTTAGTAACATGCCCAACTTGTTACACTTGTAAGAATTTTTAATCAATTTGATGAATAAATTTTTACTTTAAACACGAAATAAACTATTTCCAAAAGATTAAGTCGAACGCAAATTCTATGGTGTTTTGTAATGCTATTGAAATCGGAACCGGCTTGTCATTGTGTCCGCACAGTTGAATACATGGCGTATGAAGCTCTTGTCTGCGTTCGACTTAATTTTTCGGAAACAGTTTATATCGTGTTATTTGTTTTTACGTAAATTCAGTAAAAAAAATGACGGTTTTACGTGCAGGATATTCATAACATTCTATCAATTTTCTTTGTTTTTAAGTCTCAAACTCATGCGTAGCTTACACTTTTAAACGCACATAAAATTGAATATGAAAATATTACTAATACTTTTGTTTGTACATATATATAATAATAATAATAATAATAATAATTAGATAATTTATATAGCGCAGATACTATATGGATATACTCTACTGCGCTGTGATGTTAGGGTCTGTGGATATTGTTACTGAAATAATGCATAAGTTACAAGATAACAAATACAGAGCCCTGGTTTGGAGAGCACACATGCACACATGCAATGCGTGCTAAACCAAAAAAAAAAAAAAAAAAAACTTATGTATAGATTTAATATATCGTGTTGAAATGTCGCTGCCATTGAATTGTTTCTTGGATTGTGTATGTACGTTTGTGTGTGTGTATGCGTGCTAATCCAAAAAAAAAAAAAAAAAAACTTATGTATAGATTTAATATATCGTGTTGAAATGTCGCTGCCATTGAATTGTTTCTTGGATTGTGTATGTACGTTTGTGTGTGTGTATGTGTGTGTGTGTCCTCACCGGAGACACGTGGTTAATCATCGGAAGCATGTTTTACTTTATAGCAGCATGATCCACTTTATTTTACGGAAATTGTTTATTTCGTGTTTATTCTAACCTAACGGTATTTCGTGATATCAAAAATGTAATTGTTGTTGTTGTTGTTTAACGTTGTTATAGGAATCTATCTCATAACAAGATCCAAGCCATCGAATCAAAGACGTTCACGAATTTGCCAAATCTAACGACTCTGTAAGTATATACATGATAAACATTACAATTCTACGATGGACGTAACCCCGTCCACACTTAACCGGTGTTAAGCTGACTTTGCAAATGCCCGTCATCTACTTTTTAATTATTACGTCATTTCATTTTGCCTTCATTTATTGCCTGAATGGGAAAAGGAAATTAAATTCGAACTTTACCTCTGTGTTCACTATATAATAATGAATGTGGTCAGTTTTGGTATTATATCTAGATATTTACGACGTTGACGTGCTACAATCTAATTTGCAATGTTTCATTCAATTTTATTTTGTAGTGGTATATCCAATAATATCAAAGTATAAGGCACGTTGTATTTTTCATAGTGCACAGAAGATCGCAGACTAGCCTCATATGCAAGCATACGTCTATTCTCCTTGCACCCTTTCTGCGTGCGTGAATTGGGTTGTCACAGCTCGGTGGGCACGCAAAGAGAGAGCACAGATGCATCCATTATGCAAAATTCCTGCAAGCAATTTTCATTCAATAAGAAAATAAGACAAATTCAAGTCCGCGTCCGTCTTTTGTGAAGATTTCCTGTATGCGGGAAAAGGATGTGGTCAAATTGACGCTTTGTGGATTACCCGCATGAATAGACCGGATGCGAGAGGAGCGCGGAATTCGTGAATTTGAATTATGTTCTGTACCGTCATGACCGTAGAATACATTGACTGGCAGCTGCTGCAACAGTCTTCCTGATACAGCCCATGCAAATTACTGCGTTTATCTTTTTTTCCTTGAAGATATGGCTCAGTTTTACGTGAATTATTCTGTGGTACCTATAAGGAATGTTAAGATTGAAGAGCGCCAACTAACTTCAAAAGAAACCGACATCAAATATGGCGCCCCTACCTCTGACCATATTTCTGGGTACACACGCGTAATTATTTCTCCATAGACCCGTGTGCTATTTGACCTTCTGAAAAAAAATCATATAAAATCAGCTGTAGATTAGGTCGACAAGTGCTAATTGGTAGTAATGGAAAGTACATTTTATGGACTTTCTCATTCTGCATTCAAAACTACCTCTTGACCAGCTCATTTTTTAGCAATCACCCCTAACATAGCAACATATTGTGCATCAATAAATTCCATACTCCTAATGAGGTAAATTGAATCTATCTTTAGAGGTGTCAAGTAGTTCCAGAAATCGAAAAATTTGGGATCCCCCTTTTGATAAAGAAAGTTCATATATTCATTTACTAATATCCACAATTAGATAATCACTCATTCACATCTATTTACATTAATCCATAATAGCTGAACTGCTATGGGTTGCCTAGGGGTCTATTTTTCATACGCAAAAGTGATTTGCCCATAATTACGCGTGTGTAACCATAAGTAGGAATGTTAAGATTGAAGGGCGCCACCTAACTTCAAAAGAAATCAACATCAAATACGGCACTCCTACCTCTGACCATATTTCTGTACCTCTGAAACCTTATTCTTAGAAAATGTAGTACCGAAAATGTTAAGAACGCAATATGTTATGACGGTGCTAGGCAATGGAATGCCTTACCCTTTTATATTAAGCAAATTACCAGTTTAGAGAGTTTTAAATAGAATCTTAGGAAATATTTGTTTCAACTTGCCGTAGAATATAATGAGAACTTATTCCTCAATCAAACAGTAATTTCAATGCTGCCAATATAATTTCTTTTTCTTTCTTATCAACCCATATCACCATATTTCTTTTATACCTTTTACAATTTCAATCTTGTACTTCGATAATATTGTATTGGGTGAATTTACCTTATTTGTTTTAACTGTAATTATTATCTATATGAGAGTTTTAAGTCGTACAATATTAAGCCATATTGTACGGCTTCAATTTTACGCTTGCGCAAAGCAGTGACCAGCCTTCTGGTATATGTAAAGATAATAATAATTATATTGTATGGCTTCATTTCATGAAATACCGGGAATATTGCACTCGTTAGGGCCAATATTGCACTCATCTTCGATTCGTGCAATATTGCCCTAACTCGTGCAATATTGCCTGGTATTCCATTTATTGCCATCCAATATTATATAAATATTTCAATGTGTTCCAGGGCCCCATGGAAGACCAAACTTTGTTTGAATGGGCTACCCTGGTGAAATATGAATACATAAATAAATAAATAAAAATGTAATGGGTTGCGTTTCATAAAGTTGCGCGTAGATCTACGCACGACTGTACGAACGACCGGTGACCCTTTCTCTCACTCAATGTAACTCATGGGGCTGAATCGCGCTGAAAGAAGGGTCATCAATCGTTCCTATACAGTCGTTTGTAGATATACGCACAGCTTTAAACACAACCCAACGGCCCCAAACAGCACACTAGATGCACGCATGTAAAAGGAATACATTTATCCCTTTACATTAGACTAGAGTTTGTAGCTACTGCTAATGCCCCAGTCCGCATAGATTCCGTAGTGTAGTGGTTCTGACTCTCGCCTTTCAACCAGAGAGTCGTAGGTTCAAATCCCACCTATGGCGTCAATTTCCTTCAGCAAGAAATTAATCCACATTGTGCTGCACTCGACCCAGGTGAGGTAAATGGGGACGGCAGGAAGAAATTCCTTGTAATGCGGAGCGCCGTAATGGTTGCCAGCTAGGGCCGGGTATTAGTGAGTGTAAAGCTTTCAGCGCCATGAGCACCGATAAGGTGGACATGTGTGCTATACAAGTAGCCACCATTGTTATTATTATTATTATTTTTATTATTACTATTATTCCCAGAAGCAACACGATTCAATACGACTCTTTATTGGGAGGCGGTTTACTGTGAAAAGAACAAAGAGTCTTGTTCCATTGTGTTGCTCGAGGCTTTTCTGTGACTGGGGCCGAAGAGAAGCATAAATTTTATATAATCTTTCTTTTGTTATGTTTTTATTCAAACAAGGCTACTCCAATCACAGAAGGCAGGCTTCGAGCTAAACACAATCTCACACACTGCGTTCTTCAATTCTGCACAGCAACTTGTAACGTTGTAAGTTCATGGAGTTAAAAAAAGAAGAGTCTACCCAAAAATAATAATCTTTTAACAGAAGCAGAAAACATTGGTGGGTAAAAATCGGACAAGTAATTAAAAAAAAAGTTAAGAATTTTTAAATATTTGAAAAAATTGGCAATTAATTGGAAATTTCCAGGGATGTTGCCAATTTGATGACATCATGCGTGCACAACTAACCAGAGTTTTCATTATAAAATGGTAAAAAATTCATCATTTTTACAGAAAGTTGCAAAGTTTGTATGATGTAAACATGCAAATAATGGATCTACATATCTATCTTAAAGACATCCAATGGTTAAAGTTTTGAGTAAATCAGATTTTTGAGGAAAAAAGTAACATTCTATGGCATTGAGGTGAATGTAATAAATGGTCAGTTGCGCACCTATGACGTCATTAGTTGCTATTAACATTCATAACTTTCTTATTGGTAGTCCAATTTTTCTCAAACTTTTTTTGTTCTGTTCATCTAATTTTTTTTGCTCCTGTTGAAGAAATATTATTTTGGGGTAGACATTGCTTTTAAGGTCGACTCACATGTTTACGCTTTTAGCCTGCGTCTGCCCAGCATTTTTTAGCATAAAAGATGCTCCCCTATCGCATAGTATAAGCTCCGGTTACATAGGACCCCGGAAGCAACACGATTCACCCAAATTATTTGTCAATTCATAGTTAACTGCCTCAGAACAACGAGTCGGGGTGAATTGTGTTGCTTCCGGGGCCCTATGTGACCAGGGCTTTACACGGATCAGACGGTGGACTGACGATCTGCTTGTGCTCAATGAGCGTACGCTGCACGTCAGTTCATCGCATTGACCTGCGTCTTTGTGCGCCTACGTAGCGTTTCTAATTTAAAAAAAACCGCTTGACAGACGCAGCCTAAAAACCCGAAAGCGTGAGTTGATTGCTATAGAAGAATAGAATATCGACGCTCTTATTTTTCTGACATTGAGCAATTTGCACACATATTCTAGATTCTAAATTCGCACTCAAATGCAGAACAAAATTAAGGTTTTTAATGAAAAAACACCAAACATGTTAATGGTATCGATATGGTTAGGATGCAGAAATTAATGTGAAACGAACTGATGATATTCACAAATTGCTTTACATCCAGAAATACAAATGTCAAATGAGGAGAAGATTTTCCCAGGTATTCTTTTTTTTTTAGTTTGAAAATTCCAATCAGCCATTATCCATACGGACCGCTAAATGAATCGATACCAACCCACACGGCGCACAGTGAATGGAATGTCCATTGGTATTATGTGCGGAGTGTTAATTCGCGTTCATTTTGTACGTAATGGGATGTGGTCTTGACGAGAGCCACACGTATTACAGGGGCCGCGGAACCGCGGGGGCAAGGGGGGCGATGTCCCCGCACTTTTTTCAGATAATACGTGCAAGCCTATGGAAGGGAAAAAAATGCTTGTCCAGAGCCCCCGCTGTGGCAGCCCACCCACTTTACAAAACGTTCCGCGGCCCCTGTATCGTTACTTTGTAATTACTTTGATAATTATCTCTCGGGCTTTTTGCGCAATAAGTCCGCAAATCTTTATGACAATTTTCTTTTACTCATCCCGCACCTTTTAAAAGCAAACTTAGCGTGCCCACTTTTACGACAGTTGCGCTACGCACATTTCAAAAAAAAAATCGTCAACCCCAAAATTGCTGGAAAAAGTGATTTTGTGTACAAAGTCATTGCAAAATGAGTCTTCTGTTATAAATCATAAAAATAACAATGTTTTAACTTTGCAGGAATCTGTTTATTTTAGCATGCTTTAATTACTTCTTGCAATGATTTTCAGCGAAAGATTTCAGCGAAAAAAAATGAAAAACAAAAGGTCAAAAAATTACAAATATACATATAAAGAAATTTGGGACCAGCTTATACACATGATTTCTCCATAAGCCTGTACTATGTTTTTATTTTCAAGGGATTTATCTTCCAACAATTTGCAAGCTGTTCCTCATGGAATTTTCAACTTCGATAATTTCGAAAACCTTACGACATTGTAAGTATACTTTTCTTATTTAATAGTTTAATATATATTTAGGCTCTCCATAAAATTGACATTGAAAGGGGCAAGAACAGGTTTATCTATCTAAAGTTGCTTTAACGGATCCACCTACATTTAGCTGAATGTATGTATTTTTAAGCAGCGCTTTGTATCCTCTGGAAAAAGCGCTATATAAATGTAATTATTATTATTATTATTATTTATTAAGCCGCTTAACTGTTGATCGTTCCGCGCAATTTTACAATAGATTGATGAGCATTATGACTTTGATATACATGATAACACCAATACATGTCATACTTAATGTATTAGGTAAAAAAGAAGAATTGCTTTCTTTGTTTTTCTACAAATTTGTTTACTAAATGTCATATGAACACTTTCCGTAAAATAAAGTGGGTCGCAGACAATGGATCCGTATGCCGTGTATTCAACTGTGTGAACATAACAATCACAAACCAGTTCCGATTTCAATAGCATTACAAAAGAGCATTGAATTTGCGTTCGACTTGACTTTTCTGAAATAGCTTGTATCGTGTTAATTTGTAATCTCGTTTCTGCTACTTTCCAAACCAATTTAATTTCTGGGGAATCGCTAGTGTCTAATTTAAGGGGATGTTGCTCAATGCGCATCTTGTACGAATCAAGTGCGTTTCCATTTTGATCTGATTTGTAGTTGATTTGAAATTGATTGCAACTTTCTAGCAACACCCAAATAACCGCAAACATATAATTTCTCTTTTTGCTCTTCCTCCCCTTAGGAATTTAAGAAAGAACAATATAACGAATGCATCGGCAATTTCAAGGAAGGATTTTCTCGGACAACCTGATGCCATCTATGACACGGTTATGAAATTCGCTAAACCATTCAAGGGATTGGAGAAGCTGGAATTTCTGTAAGTTTGAACATGTCGTTGCTGTTGTTGTTGTTGTTGTTGTTATTATTTATTTATTTATTTATCCATGTTTTATTTACAACAAATCAAGAAAAGAACAATGGGTAGAGGATAGTCCGATTTAGTAAATGAAACTGCTCTACCACAGAGCCCTCCACCCATACAGATACATGTACATGTACAAACATTGTACTAAAGTTGTTGGAAATTTTGTAGGCGTTTCTCAATTGCTGGATTATCTCGCTTCGCCGCACCTGCTCGTCGTGGGGTAGTGGTCATGACTCTAGCCTTTCAACCAGAGGGTCGTATGTTCGAGTCCCACCCATGGCGTTAATTTCCTTCAGAAGGAAATGTATCCACATTGTGCTGCACTCAACCCAGGTGAGGTGAATGGGTACCTGGTAGGAATATTTATTCTTTGAAATGCCAAGTACGCTAATGAAGTGGCTGCCGGGCTAAAGCCAGGGTAATAATGCTGCAATTGTAGAGCGCTTTAAGAATTCTTAGACTTGATA
>BQKZ01006893.1:16720-33574 GCA_036244855.1 Temnopleurus reevesii | reverse complement strand
TGGGATCAGTATGGCGATGTGACTGCCCTACGACCGTCTTTTTCAATGGCCAGATTGTTTGCGTTAAACAGGTTCAGTTGTAAATGCGTTGACAATGCTATGTAAAGAAATACGTGAAGGATTTTTGTATAAAGATTATTCCAAATATGAAGATCCTATTTACCAACTTCCATTTATAAATAGATTGTGACATAGGTGTACAGTACAAAAAAAAAGTTACCTTCCTGTTTTTACTAATTTGACAATCAAAATTGTATTAATACCTGTTAACGAATTCACGTTTCACAATTTCAACATTAATTTCTGCTTGTTGATGTATTTCATTCGCTTTGGTGCTGCAAAAGATGCAACTCGACTTGAAATGATATTTCTATGCCAATGATTAATTTTGACCAACTCCTAATTGCCAGGGAAAGGGATCTTACACGTCCATCCCTTTTGAAAATATCTGCCAAAGAACAACATAATCATTTATTTTTTTATTTTATAATTTTGTTTTTGTGGTAGATAGTTTGTGTTCATGGGGCATTTGTATTTTTGGAGTACTATCCAAATGTTTGCTTTATAGAACATATCACTCCTATTCTATCATTGAAATGTTTATTTTTCATTCATTATTGGACTAAATTTGTAATGAAATCATTTGTATTGTTATTGGGCAATGATTTGTTTTCCCCATTCTATTGATAATGACGATATAATCAGAATTAAAGCAGAATGGAAATGTATAACAAAACTTGTGTGACTATTTTGTATTGTCGGTTTTTAGAACCAATGTTGGGGTTTACAATTTGGAATTGGTAAATTGTATAATTCGAGGTTGCAAATTCTTTCATGAAAAGGAGAGTCTACCAAAACACAAGGTTTCCTCAACAGGAGCAGAAAAATTAGATAAACAGAACATAAAAGGTTTGAGAAAAATTGGACAACTAATAAGAAAGTTATGAATGTTTATATTTGTAGACAAATTGGCAACTGCTGACGTCACAGGTGCACAACTGACCATTTATTACATTCATATCAATGTCATAAAATGTTACTTTTTTCTCCAGAAATATGATTTCTTCAAAACTTTAACCGTAGAATATCTCTATGATAAATATGTAGATCCACTATTTGCATGTCTACATTCATACAAACTTTGCAGCTTTCTGTAAACATCATGAATTTTATATAATGAAAAATCTGGTTTTAGTTGTGCACCCTTGATTTCATCAAATTTGTAATATCTCTGGAAATTTCCACTGAACTGCCCATTTTTTCAAATCTTTAAAAATTCTTACAACTTTTTTATTACTTGTTCGATTTTCTTCAAACTTTTTTTGTTTTACTCACCTGCTTCTGCTAAAAATTAATATTTTTGGTAGACTCTTCTTTTAAACTAGAAATTAGCAATTTTTATACACCCTGTATATTAAAACATTGATACAACAGGATCAAAATACAATTTGATACAAAGAGATGTGACCTGAAAAATCCCCTTGTTAAAACAGGACCAGAGATTCCAACATTCCGGAATATACATGAGGCAAAATTTAAAAATGTGAATTACACAAGTGCTGTGCGAACAAGTACAAAACAAGAGAAAAAATGTCAAGCATGCCCTAATCCATTCACTTGTGATGAAAGGCTTGAATACATGTACGAAAATACACCTAGGGGGTGTTGCTCAAAAGTTGCAATTGATCGCAAGTTTCAGTTGCTCGGAGCGCGCCAATCAAAATCATTGTTTCACGCGCATCTTGTTCAATGCGCATACCGTGCACGAATGAAAATGCACGTTACAATTTGCAAAGTTGAAGTTGATTTGCTGTTGATTTTGAACAACACCCACCTTGTGTATATTCCGGAATGGTTAGCATTTCTGCAAGAGATACATCATTGTGCAACTGTACTTATTTTTTTGCACAAGGATCAATTGCGATAGAGCAAGGAAAGAACATAGAAGCATTGCCAATTTACTGATATACATTTTATTAACCGATTCAACATGCATATTCAATAGGCCGGCTTATTAATTTATTCTATTATCCATGTGCATTTCTTCTCAGGGAACATAGTTACAGTGTTTGTTAAACTGGGTGGCAGAAAAATGGACAGCAATATTTGAACCAGTTAGCATACATTACTTGTTGCTATGTCGGACAAGCTTTCAGGTTGTCAAGAACAACCGTTCTGTTGGAGGTATGCCTAAAATTTGCATCTACATGTATTAGTAAACCTGCCTATCAACTACAAAATAATGATTTAACATGGAAAGACAAATTTGGTGAGCAGTACAAAAAAGTTGCCAATTTGTCTAATTGTTAAAACATTCATGAATTTCTTCTTAGTCGTCTGGTTTCTCTCTTTTTCTTTTTTGTCTTTTTTTTTGTTGTTCTGCTTATGAATCTGATTTTTTTGCTCGTATTGAAAATATGTTTTGGGGAGACTCTTCTTTGAAAAAAAAGAGGATTCCAGAGTGAATAGAAACCAGCTGGTATAACTGAAAAGATGTCATATTTCTGATTGTTTCACCGTGGCAGTATCACACCGAACTCCGTTAAGAAAAATGAATGAATTATCTTCCTGTGTTTAAACCACCTTGATTTTACATGGAAAACTCTTTATAACGAGGTCCTTGGACCATGAAAATTACCTTGTTATATCGGGTTCCTCACTATATCGGGGTAAAAAAACAAAGAACTATAAAGAGCTGGGACCAATAAACTCACCTTGTTACAACAGGTATCTCGCTATATCCGACCCCTTTATAACGAGGTTCCACTGTACATGGTTAATTCATACAGTACCTCATATGACAACATGGTGAAATGTGTATGAGGAAATGTCTGTTATTAAACTGCTCTAACAAATATTTTCTCAGAGAAAGCCTGATGATCTGTTTCTCTCTTTGTAAAATGGGTATTATTCACCCGTTTGGTGGTTTACACCTACCGTATTCCGGAAGTTCAGCACCTATGAATTTTCTGTACGAAATATTTTTGACAAATTTTGACAAATTGACAAAATTGACAAAAGATCAGAAACTTCAGAAATGCCAACCATTCCAGAATATACATGAGGTGTATTTCAATATCGATCCAGTGGATTCATTACTAGTGAAAGGCTGAGCATAATTGCTGTCATGTTTCCTCTAGATTTTGTTCAGATATTACGCTATTCATATCATAATTTTAACCCCTCGCGCATATCCTGGAATGGAAAGCATCTGTAAATTTTGCCAATTACCTTTAACTAGGGGGTATCTAAATGTATGGATGTTTATACCCTTGGAAAACATGTGGGTCCCTTTAGATTATCTTATTGGATATAACCAAAGTATTGAGAAGTCACTGGAATTCATAAACATTTTAATACCTCACAAAAATTAAAAGTTCAGGATTCTTTATTCATTTCATTTTTTTTTCATTGCAATAAATAAATATCAATAGCAATATAAATATCAATATAATGAAATCAATAACATCAAACACAATTTTTCTNAATGTAGAACTTGGAATCGCTTGTGAGAAGCTGGGGCGAGTTGCCAGAAATGGTCTAGCTGTCCTCTTCTTGCTCTTTCTCTGCCATCCTCATAACATAGAAGTATTAATGTTTATGTCTATGTTAAGTGGTTGGCAAAAGGAGTTGGACGCCTTAGGAGGAAGATCAAAGCAAAGACCATTTATTGCAATAGGCCCCCCTGGTTCCTACAAAATACATAATCAATTGAACATATTTGAAACACAAAGTCCACGAAAAATAAAGTGCCAATTGATAATGACAATTTTTCAAAGGAAACTGTACCAGTGTTTATTTTAGGAGTTCTGTTTCCAATCATTTGCTAATATCTTTTCACGTTGGTATGCCCCTATGAACTCTGATATTGGAAAGGGGAGTACAGGTATTCTGCCCAAGTGGAATCTTTGACTTGGCAGAAATTTTACTTTCAAGAGGTAAATAACGCTATTTTTTATTTATTTGTTTTCAAAATAAAAATGCAAAATATATGTAGAATCTCCTTATTCATTTTCATATTCTCAGCAGACAAGCTAACATTAATTTCTTTAATTATAGAAAGAAAGACAATGACGTCTTCTTGGAGATAAATAAATCCTATATATTTTTCTTAAAATCCTGTTTGTTGCACAAATTACCAAAGTAGATATTTTTGCCTACTCTTATGGAGGCATTCATGTCAACTCCTGAAATTTGTATAGCTTACTCTGCTATTGTCTTAGATTCACAAATCTTCTGAGCAAACATGCAGTAGCTCTTTATCACCACCTATCAGAACTGCATGTGTGCTTAGCCACATAAATCCAAGATACGACTTCATCAAACAAATACAGTGAAACCACTTTACAAGAAAGCCTTGAAAATGATCTTGTGTTATATCGGTTTTAGGAAAATAGGAAAGATAAAAGCCTGGACCAGTAAAATGGTCTTTAGAAGAGAAGATATGATTATCCCATTTTCAGCTGGAGATTGTAGACAATATGAAACAATTCTGAACATGTTTATAGTTTTCTTGGTAGAATTGTTTTCTTAAGAACATAAGGATTGCATACTTGCCAAATTTATCATTAAAACCCCAATGAGAATGGTTACCATGGTTACAAAATCATGTTGATGGGCAGTTTCCAGCAGTTCAGGTAGTAATGCGATAGGTAATTTGGGGCAGTTAAGTAGCTATAGGGTTAAATAGCCTTTCATGAGAATCCAGGAATGTATCATTAAAACTAGGTCGATTGGCCCAGCAAAATTTCCGCTTTATATTGAAACCTTCTTATATCAGGACTAAAATACATAAGAAAACAACAATTGGGTACCTAAAAATCAAATTGTTTTAATGACAGCGTGCTATATCAATGCTCTTTATTGTGAATTTTTACTGTACCAATATACAAAGGAATTTTTAACACAAATTCGTTTCACATCACATGAAGAGAAAATTTCAGACCTGTTCATCTCCCCGATATATTACTTGCGCAAACTAAAATTCATGTAATAGACTTCAGAGTTACTGTAGCTTATGCCATGGGAGTAATATCTTCTCACAACTACAATGTTCTTACCCTCAAATCCTCAAATTTAGACATAAAATATATACAAATGTATTTACAAAGTAGAAAAACAAACACTTACTATTTGGCACTATCTCTTTATAATCCTGAATGCATTCCTTATATATACATAATAATCTAATCTTACAATCTTGGATGTATCATTCATGGTTTAAGAAATTGGCAAGCAAACACACTGCTGCATGCGAGGGTTGCAATGAATGGACTATTCTCGCCACAGACTAAAAAATGCAAATTAAGAACCAGAGAGGGCGCTATACAGATTTGCATTTACAACTCATTTAATCATTCATGTATACATCCTTACATGTATGTTCAATTCTGCTGGATTTTGGATTGAAAAATCAAGTTTATACAATCTATTTTTATATTTAACCTGATGTCAACTTCTATTACACAATGAGATATTTCTTTGATGCAGCACAGTGTATCTCTGATGACATTTAAAGGTATAGATTTGTATTGGTCGGGATGCAGAAAGTGATGTTAGACGAGCTGATATATTCAAACATTGTTTGACATGCCTAAATATATCTGTGTAGGATAGTAGGAGTACATTTGTGCTTGTAATCTGTGTATTTTACTTCGAACACATCAATCAGCCATTATTCCTATGGTGTGCTAAGTGCTTTAGCACGGGGGAGCGTCGGCCTGAAATGGGCGGTGCAATCTGTGGTACATGTATTGTCTGCGGTGTGTGAGTTCGCGTTCATTTTGTACGTGAAGCATCTTCTGTAAGGGAGTACGACCGCAGCATGATTTGTTATTTTGCGATAATTAAGCCATTTCTAGGTCGATTTCATTCAAACAAACTATGAACATGCTCTAATTTACTATTAAAGAACTGCATTATGGTAATAATTTTACTGCAGCTCGCAAACTAGTTAAATATCTGAAGCACCCTCCTCCAAAAACTGGTCTATCGCTTTAAACAGTAAAAAACAAAATGTCCACTCAGCAGTCCAGGGGTGTGTTACATGATATACGCACGACTGTACAAATGAGTGGTGAATATTTCTTCTGTGCGATTCAGCGCCGGGAGTTATCATTGAGTGTAAGAAAGGATCACCAGTCTTTTGTACTGTCGTACATAGATCTCCACAAAACTTTATGAAACACAACCCAAATCCATGAATCCACTAATAATTTGCATTGTGTAGGCCTACCGATCCAAATCTTGCACTTTCAATAGTTTACTAATGCATAGATGCAAAACTACATCTTGCGATGGCCAAGTCGTCGAGAGATCTCATTTGGGGTGCCAAGCTCCAGATTAAATCTGTTGTAGAAAGATTCGTTATCTAGCGAGCCATGCTGAGGAGTGTGGGTTGGATTCAGAACAAATTCTCCTGAAAAGAATTAGAGAACAAGTCTTAATTATAATGTTATATTATTGAATAGCACATAATACATACCCATGCCATACGTTCCTATGCACCATTTTAGCAGAAAGAGAAGAAGAGCATAGAGAATATAAAATTTTCTTTAAAAGTAGGAGACCGTAATGTATTTGGTTGGTGTTTATTGAAGCATTGCATAACTTCACATAAACTTAACACAAGTATGTTATGGTTTCATACTTGTTTTAGATCATAATGATGAATGATAATTATTGTTCTCATATAGCACCTACAGTTGTAGCACTTTATCAGAAGTGGGTTAGTGCTCTACAATGTAGCATGATTAGTAGTGCCGATGTTAAACCTGCAGCGTTTCAAGGAATTCATTCCATGAGCCCATTTCATCTGTGTTGAATGAATTCAAACAGCTATTGCTGTTTCATATTACATCATTTTACCATCCCCCCATCTTCCATTAAGAGTTGCCAACCATTTAGGAATAGTCATGAGGCCTATTTGCATATCAATTCAAGGCTTTCGTCACAATTGAACGGACGCGACTTTGATCCTCACTTTTTTTTCATCTTTCATGTTGGCCTCATGCACGTTCCGGAACGGTTGGCACCTCTCTCTATCTATAAGAACAGGAATAAAATGTTTCTTACGTTCAGCTGGAGTTGCTTTTGCCCTCTTATCCTCTGTGGATGACCTCCGGTGACCTAAGAATTTTATCAAAAGAAAAAGTAATACAAATTTTCTGAGTATGATTTGCTTTAATGTTCTGGGGATTATGCAAAAACTTACTGAATCTAAATTTTTTCGATCAAGATGTAAGCTAGATAAGAATTGGTAGATCGAGTGATTTTGATAGCTTTGATAAATGGGGGAAGAGCATGTAATTAAACCATCAAATGTTAACATATTGAAGAGGTAAATGTGCATGATCATGGATGCAACAAAGAGAGAACACAGAATAAAAGTTTGAAAGCCATCAAAAATTAATCACATCATCATCACCATCATATCATCATAATCATCATCATTATCATCCTCATCATATTCTTCTTCATCATCAAAATCATCATCCTCTTTCTCTTTGTCATCATCATCAAATTATCATGATCGTCTTCTTCTTCTTTTTCTTCCTCATTATCATCGTCGTCATTATCATAGTAAAACATTTGCTTTCTTATTCCCTGTTGCCCAAACCCCTCCTTCCCCCCCCCCCTCCCTCATCCCATGTTTGATAAAAACTTACTTTCAACAAAAGAGACGGGCATCTCTAAATCTCCTGCTCTAACTCTTCCCTGTCCTCCTCCTCCTTGCCTCCGTCCTCCCATCTCCCCTCATCCCAAGTTTGATAAAAACTTACTTTCAACAAAAGAGATGGGCATTTCAAAGTCTCCTCCTGCTCCAATTCCTCCCTGTCCGCTGCCTCCCTCTGGTATGGAGTCCATGTTGCTTACTGTGATGGATTTCCTTCAGGAGAAATACAAATGAACAAATATTAAGAGATGCCAACAGGGTAAAAATACTTGTTATTATTTATGAGGGCTCTTTTTACATTTTCTTCCTGATAAATAGCTCCTGTATAATATTTCACATGGTCTATTTCAAAGGTTTATGAGAGCTAGTGGACTCTTTTTCCCCATTTCATAAAATGCATGCTCCTCTGTGGAAGTGTCCTCTAGAGTGAATAGATTTCATAACAAAACGTTTTTTTTTTTAATGAGAGTATATTATTATCACATGTAATTCAGTTAAAAATAAATAACTGATATTTTGTTCTTAGATAGGATTTAAATAATGATATCTAAACACAACAATTTACATGGCACATTTACAATATGGACTTCTTATTCTCTTGGAAAATGGCATTAAACCTATTTGATCCATTGCAGACAGCA
Source organism: Temnopleurus reevesii (assembly GCA_036244855.1). NCBI lineage: Eukaryota > Metazoa > Echinodermata > Echinoidea > Temnopleuroida > Temnopleuridae > Temnopleurus > Temnopleurus reevesii. The sequence goes on along the minus strand of BQKZ01006893.1, from coordinate 25,258 downwards.
TTAATTCATATTTCTAACATGCAAATGTTAAAAACAAAAAAATAGTGAGAACAAAATACTAAGAAGAATCTCATGATTGATAAATATGAAAATAGAATATTAAAATATGTTTGCTTTAATGATTTTACAACTTTACTTACCTCCTGAGAGAATCATACATCAACTGTTCAAGAAAATAGAAGAATGAAGAAACTTATTAGGTTGGATAGGATCAGTCTTATTACAGATTGAAGGAGGCTCATTATGGTGAAGAATAATTGAAAAGAGTTGATCAGTTGTCTCACTATGCGCAAACGTAAAACATGGAACGTAATCAATTTGATTATCAGTTATATTGTTTCATAGTCCTCATATTAATCCATACTTCTTATTAACATTTTTGTATTCAAACAGAATCAGCCAAACTAAAAGAAATTTCTAACATAAATATTTGAAAAACACAATCATATACATCATAAGATTAATAGCAATGTACATTATACTACTACTATTCATGAAAATACATTGATTTTCTGACTCCTCACCATTCAAATTATTGATCTTTCACAATGTTACACAACTAAAACATCATTAAATTACGCAAAATTATTCCTTTAAACTATCTAAATATTATAGCATATTTAATGTAGGACATACTACTAATAGCTAATAGAGGAGGACCATAATTCTTGCCTAAAATTTTTGAATTCTTACCTGAAGTTTCTGATGTTGGCGATTCCTCTCTACGAGCTTCTCATACACATCATTATAGCGTTTCTTTGTTGTTTCTACTTCTCTCCTTAATGCTGGAAATTAAAAGAAATAATGAAAATATATAATCAAACAGGATTCTTCATAATAAATCATTTTTTTACTGACAAATAATATAAATAAACACCATTTCTCATATACAACATCTCTATATAACTATATGTCATTTGAAGAGTATGATTGTGTTGTTCACACTTGAAAACATTCAAAACAAAAGTGGCTTACATCAAAAATCGAAAGAAATGCTCATAAACATGAATGTGCAAGAATTTAAAAGATAGATCTTCTTTTAAAAAAATATTTTGATTTTAAATGCTATTATTTTATAATCTTGATGTATAAATTAATATTGAATGGTGGACACATATAATGATTGAAAAATGTATTCTTACCTGAAATTTGAGATTTCAAACCTGATATTGTACAAGTTAAGGATATCACACCAAATTGATATCTAGAAAAGGAGATATTTCCCATTTCTTCTTAAACTAAGTCTAAGGGGACTTTACTTGTTTTGTGTTTAGTGTTCATATTTTAATCTGATGTATCAAACATTCAAACAAGTTTTAGATTTACAGTGGAAATGATCTCACAAAGACCCCATTAATGAGCTGAAGCACAAAAAAAGAGAAAATCATAAAAGGGGTTTGGGAGTATTGAAAGTTGGGATCAGGGTTGGAATCAAAATTAATATAATCGAAATGGAATTAATTAAATAAAAGGATACTAGAGACTTCAGTTTGCGTCCGGTTGAGAAGCTGTTCACAATACTGCTCCATCTGCGTATTCCTCTCTTTAGCTTTCTTAGCCACATAATCCTGATATGTTCTCTCTTGGTCAATCTAGAAGTGTTAGGAGGGAGACGAACAAAAATAATGTAAACCAAGGACATGCTGTATATCATAATTGAATTAAAATAGGATTTGGAATTGGAGTTGTAATTGAAATGAATAGAAAGGAATAATACTAGAGACTGAAGTTTGTGTCCATTTGAGGAACTGTTCACAATACTGCTCCATCTGTGTATTCCTCTTTAGCTTTCTTAGCAACATAATCCTGATATGTTCTCTCTTGATCTATAATATTAGGAGAAAATATAACAAAACTGCATAAAACATTGACAAAGTATAACATTAAAATCTTTCCACATGAAACGTGAAAAGTCTACAAATTGTCATTTAAGGGGCTTTGGTAGAAACCGTATTTCATGTGAGAATATCCGCATCCCCTTGAAATTCTTGTAACCTATCATGCATATCAAAAGGCTCCCTGGAACTAGCTTGTCATCAAACGTATCATTGTCAAGCACCACTGTGAAAGTGACCAAAACACAATCCATGTCTCAAACAAAGCCATGTGCGAATGTCTCCGAGTCCCGAATTTGGGTTTCTATCATTTTTCAAAGGATATGAAGCACTCACAATATTGTTGTAACTCTTGCTCTTGCAAATTTCCAAAAGCATGGTTTTCTCACAAGTTCAAGGACTTTTCAGTAATATCAGTATCTTTTTGTAACACCATCCTATTTATTCAGTATAACATTATTCATGCCTCATTCATAATCTAAAATTGGGTTAGTTACTTCTATGTTCACATCTTCTATAGATAGCTTCAGATTCTTAATCAATTCTAGCCTTGTGATTCTTTTCCAAATAATACGTTTTATTTTGGTATCAATCACATTATTCCTGCAACACTTTCCTATTCTTTTAAACATAATTTCGCTCTTGCTATTCATAACACAAAATGACCGAAATTCTACATTTATATCTTCTGTAGATAGCATCAGTTTAATCACATTTAGTGGAATAATTAATTTTTCTTCATTGAGTGTATTTTCTGATACCAATAGAAAAATTCCTGACCATCCTTTTGTTTTGGTCAACATTATTTTTTCACAAGTTGCAATTATCTTACTTCATTCACATCTTCTTTAGATAACATCAGATTCTTAATGAATAATCCACATTTATTGATGAGTTATTTTTATTAATTGTGTGTATTTATTGTAATTGATCATAAATTCTTGAATTTCTTCTCAGTTTATGGAAGCCATATTTTTTTCCTCGTTCATAATCTATGCTCTGTAAACAACATCACTTTTTAACCACATTTCATAGGTATTTGGTATAATTTTTAAATGTCCTTTTTATTTTCAGTGGATGAAATGTCAATATTGATCATTTTTATCTTTAGGACATTCTTGAGCTCTGTGATTCTATATCTGATAAGTCCAGAATGCAAGCGCTTGGTAGCACACTTCCAGAATGATTCCCGGACGCTGGCCAGCTAGTACAGTCGAAAACCGTGCTATTCTTGATACAAAAGGATTTCATGAGCTCACGACCTTAGAATAATAGCCAGACGCTAGTATTATTCTCAGTCGTGGGCCCATGAAATTATTTGTTATTCAAAATCTGGGTGCACGGGTGTAACGCACTAGATTTATACTGCTTAATGGGTAAAAGGTTGAAACATATCAGTATCACTTTCATCCTCAGCACATACTTGAAATCTTTGATACTATACCTGATATGTCCAGAATGCGAGCGCTCTGGAGCACACTTCCAGAATAATTTCCGGTCTCTGGCCAGCTAACACCATGGATTTATACTGCTCAGTCGGTGAGAGGTCAATACGGATCACATCAAACTTGCCAGGGAGACTTGTATCACCTGTGAACAAAAAAATAAAATGTCAATGAAATATGCATAAAGACATAGACACTGAGATCACAGGTATAGATCCATTAAGAAAACTTTTTTTCCAGGGGATTTGAACAATAGCCAGAACACAAAAACAATCAGAATGTGGGGTAATGCCTTGAGTGGTATTTCACAAAAAAAATAAAGACTTTAATCCATTGACCACTGAATTCCGCACATACTTTGTGTCCACGAGAACTACCAGGCTCCAGTAGTAAATGGGTGAAGAACTACTGGTATCAGCTCTTGCAAGAACGGATGCCAATCAATCATAAAATCGTTCTTAAAGATTTTCCTAACTTTGATTTAGATCTTAAGTATTTTTTTTTTGTGAAAAGATATCTGGATTTCATGATCTACATGATCTTTATCAAATACATTCACTTGTTTAATCCAGCATTTAAACTATTAAATCCATTAAACAATATTTTGGTCAAAGCATGATTGTTTCTAGCAGCACACTTAAGAGACTTAAAATTACTATTCAATCTGCAATTGGATGATACTTGACAATTACAAATCATTTATTTCACAAACTGAACATTCCAATCTAAAGTGTCACTCACAAGCTGGACAAACAGACTTCTTGTTGAATTCTTTGGATCCATGCTCATCACAAAATATGTCTGGATATATCGGTCAAAGAAACTGAAACGCTACATAGCAAATTTCAAAATGTTAATGTCACTATCTCTGGTCACAACCTGCAACCTGCAAAGAAAATCTTGGAAAAATCTCACCGCAAAAAATATAATCTTTTAATGAAATCTACACCCCCGCCCTAGCCCTCTCAGTCTCAGTTGTATCAACGAAGATAGGCCTACACCTGCTGGCTGAACTTCCAAAGGCATAAAGCCATAGGTCACCTTTTTCAACCTACGTCAGATGTAGGCCTACACACAATTAACCAACTCCAGTGGCAGTGACTGCATTAGTTGATGCCATCTAACTTTCTGCCCAAATCAATAAAACATAAACATTTTTACTGTAATTTAGTGCTGAGCACTCCCGTTTGGAAAAACAGTCACACTCACACAGTGAGTTACACTAGGCCTACTGCAGCTACAGCTGGTGTACAGAAAAGAAAGAAGATCTAACTTATGCTAACTATCGCCCAGGAAGCGAAATGTAAAAGATAAAATTCCAGATTGAAAATTTTAATGTTTATTGATTTTGGGCAGAAAGTTAGGCAAACCCAGAAAATAGCGACCAGGTGCGCGCGATGTATTCAATTTGTGTGCAATCCCTATGAAAGTGCGTCGGCGATGATTTTTGCACCAGATTCGACCAGCAAACATTTGGTAAAGTTGGCTAAATTTACACTTTTTAACACCAAAATCGATTAAATTTTCAAACGATTTCTTGAAATATTGGAGGAGGGGAAAGAAAATAACATTTAAACCATTATTCTGTTTATAAAATGTAATAAAAGTCGCTTTTGGACTTGTTTTGTCTGGTCGCTATTCTCCAGGTCTGCCGAAAGTTAAGGTTAGATGGCATCGAACTAAGTTAGGCCTACCCATTTCACTCACAGTAACAAGTAAAAATGTTGCACCAAGCCTCCAACTTCCAAGGCAAGACGCAGGCAACACCCAGTCCCACACGCAGACATAGCCTACCTAAAATTAAGTCAGGCACGCACATCACAAATCGACTCGCCAGTGAATCATTTTAAACATTGCAAAAGTCCGAGATATTGTATGACAAATATTTCGCTTTCAGAAAAAGGATACGAGAGCAAGATGTCACCCATGCATTTGAATTCAGACTTTGTCTGCATTTTCGATAATTGCAAACCATATCCTCCATGTTGCTATCTTCAGAAGATTGAGACACCTTCGCTTCGAAATTTCGCGGTGCGCATTTGTAGTATGGCAAGCCAAATAAAATAGTAGCAATATCAATAATATTTCAAAATAAAACGCTCCCCGTCCTCCCATAGAATTGCGGAAAGGGAAAAAATTATTTTTCACATTCCTAGCAGTAATTTTCCGGGTGCCTAGCACAAGGGATGTATTTGAAATACCGACATTAGAAAAGTTTTCTAATGACCACGGAGCATTTGAAAATAAGTGGATGAAGTCAATTACATTTTGCTATATATTTTTAATTCTAACATTTAACATAGGGTCCTCAATATCAAAAGTTTCTGATGTTAAACTTGGTCATATTCTCTATAAAAAAAAATCAACAAAGAAAGTTTAAAAGTTCGGCCTATTATTTGGAGGGTGCCTATATTTCTGACATCAAAGCAGAATATTAGTCATTTAATATACCTATGTTTTCAACGTTGTCAGCAAATGAATCACCATCAACCGCTACGTACAATTTTCATTGTCGCTGTCGTCATCATCATCGCCATCTATATGTTCATTATCAGCCATCATATATATCACCACCACTATCATCATCACCATCCTCATCTTCTTTAACATCTTTATAATCATCATCCTCATAACCATCATTATCGTCATTATCATCATCATCCTTATTTTCATTTACATCATCATCATCATCATCATCATCATTATCATCAATGTTTCCTCACCACCGTCATTCTTCATGATCATCATCGTCATTACGATCGTGATTATACCATCCTCATCATTATTATAATCATCCTAACCACCATTATCGTCATCGTCATCATCATCATCATCATCGTCATCGTCATTATGATCGCAATAATTATCATTATCATCATCATCATCATGCCTCATTCACCGTCGTCATTATCCTCATCATCATCACCATCATCATCATCTATCAGGGTTGTTTCTACAACCGGGGCCCGGGGACCAACTTTACGATGTGGTGCCCCACTTAATATCGAGGGCTTGGCAATAAAATTTTTGGCCCCAATGAGGAGCTGCATGACAAGCACAAAAAGGTAGAACGAAAAATATGAGGAAATAAAGAAGGGGAAAAGGGAAAATAGGCATACTCAAATTTTGAGCCATTATAATTTTGTACCCCTTTTACCGAAAAAAATTATGCTCATACAGCCCCGATCCTATACCAGGACCCCTATACCCCATATTACCCAACGTTTACGCATGTTATGCCACCAGGCATGTCCCCATGGATGCAGTTGATGAAGTCTATGTTCATGAGATGATCAATCGTGAAGCTATGAATATTTCAAAGAACGCCCCCTAGAGTTAGATTCCTCACAAATCTAAAAATGTACGGTATCAATCTCAGAAATCCGGTATCGGGAGATTTTAGACCCGGTAGAATAACGTTAAGTTAATTTATTTATCCTTGAGTAAAAAACAGTCTGCATAGCATTGTGCGGAGAAAACAATAATCAAACTTGACATTAACATGTTTTCTGTAATAAAAAAAAAACATGTAAGTTTACTCATGGGAACTCATAAAATGTTTATTCCCAAAATATAGGCCTATATATTTCTAGAAATTAATTCTTTTCATTTTTTTAAAGCGAATATAGATAGTCCAATCATAATAATGACGAAAGGATATTTTAGGGCGTATTATCACTGCAAATCGCCAATTTTAGTCTAAATTATAATATGAATGATATATTTTTTTTAGTGTGACCTTCGATATAGTAACCTCCTAAACCATAGCGTCTAAGCGGCATTTATTCCTCACCGGAACAAAAGTTACGTCAAAGCCTTTCGCAAACAGGAAAATTAGAGGAGTTTACAAGTCTTCCCCGTCTGATCGTTACCTTGGTAATGATTCTTGCGGAGGTTATTAAAAGTTTATGGTGTGTATATTAAGGTTTAGAGAACGTTCGATGCTTATTATATGGAGCGGAAGATAATCATTGTACCATTTACTATCGGATCCCGTTTCTTTCCGTTTATTGAGAGCAATAAAAGAAATATGATCTGCTCAATTGCTGTTTTTTCCTGAAAGGGGAACTTTCCCAAGACAATGATGTGACGTCAGTAAATAGAAATAAACACACTTTGATAAATTGAGCTAAACTGGATAATCCCTTCAAAAGCTATGTTTTTCATTATTGTATTTTTTCATTCCATCACTAATGGGCATCCTTGAGTTAGCAACTTTAGCATAATCTGGGGTCTGTATAACATAAAAGATACACTGAACTTATGATAAACATTAATCATAAGTTTATGGCAAAACTTGTAGCATGTAGATACGATTAATTTTCAATTAATTGTATTTGTACTTGAATTTGTACTTTTTGTCCAATCAATAAAAAGACTTATAGCATATAACAAATTACAAAATAAATCAGAATATGAATACATAAATTTTCATGTGCAAAAAGAATTTGCATTCGGGAGACTAGATGGAAGGGTTAAGAGGAATTAAAACAAATACATCTGTTTTTCCAAGGGGTCCATGATACATATTGTTCCGAAATTTATGTTACAGGCCCCTGAGATTGCTTCCTTTTTAATACAGGCCTCTGGAATTTCAACATCGAGAACTTTGTACATGAAATTTTATTTTTTTATCCTTTTCAAGAAAAGCTACAATCTATTTTCTTCGTTTGAATACAATACACCAACATCTATTCTGCAAGCATTTCCAATTAAAGCAGTTCTGCAAGAATGATGATGGTGATTCCTCATGCATTTGAAATATGACATTGATCCATTCTCATACGGTATACAAAGTAAATGGGGAATTCTTTATGTTACCATCACAAAACTTTATGGTTGCCATTACGTACTTTGCCAAAGCTGCTAACTCAAGGATGTCCATTCGTTGTGGAAATAAAAACTTTCAAAATTATTCCATTTTGCTCAAATTTGCAGAGTTTGTTCATTTTATATTATTCCCCTTTCACCTTTAATCATTTTTACTTACATTGGTGAACAAAACAACATTGGAAATACTATAAAGGACATTAATTATGTTTGGGCAGCTCTGGGGCTCATCTAATTTGAAGTACTGTACAAAAATAATAGTGTGTGCAAGTTTTCGCCAAGCCTGAAAGGAATGCCTGTTTATATACAATGAGGGATATATTGCACGAACAGCTTAAGGGATAAATTTTCACAAAATACTGATATCCTGTACAGATTGATATGACATCGCATTTTGGATTCGTGATGTGTGGGGGGGGGGGGGGGGG
>BQKZ01006892.1:44748-59637 GCA_036244855.1 Temnopleurus reevesii | reverse complement strand
CAACTATTCTCTCTATTAGGCTTTATTTCTCGATCTTTCTCTAAGTTATATCTGGATTTCTCTGACACCCCTTTCTCAAATGTATTAAGTAGCTGGAAGGATGTGGAAGCAGCCCCACTTGAAATCAGGGGTTCACTTCAACCTCTGGCAAAAAACCAACAGGGGCGGATCCAAGATTTTTTTTTAAAAGGGGGGCGTGACACATGTGTCGATTTATTCCGAAAAAAAATGAGAATTAGACATTCTTAAATGCTGATTCCTGGCATCTAAGATCATATTTCTAAAAAAAATATCTTTATATAAAGTGAGTGATATACCGTCTCCCTCTTTCCCTCTTGTTTTTTGCTTTTTTCTTTCATTTTTGTTTGGCCTGACAAATAGGGGGCGTGAGCCGAGGACGCCCCCCCCCCCCAACCTGGATCCGCTACTGCTTAGAATGCGTTTTAACCCATTATGCATATCTCGAAAAAGGTTGAATCAATAAATGCACCTGTACCCACGTACGTATTCCTTGACGAAAAAAGACCAATTAAAAGGAAAAAAATCAGTTCAGGGGTCAAAAGAGCGTTATTTTAGAAGAAATTCTCTTCACAGAGAAGTCCTGTCTCAGTCTTGTCTCGGCTTTGTGCAATTACCTGTCGGGGCCAATTGCGCGAAATGGTCTTCGTTATCATCTTCTTGCCAAGACGTTTTAACTTCTTGTGCCACCCTCTTAACATAGACATAAACGTTGATATTGTATGTTAAAAGGGTGGAACAAAAGATTAAGAAGTCTTGGCAAGGAAAGGATAGCTATGAGGCCATTTCGTGCAATTTGCCCCAGATTACGACCCCAGACCCATTGACATTTCTTCACTGTGAGCAGAAGGAACAAAGGACTGGGACAAAACAAACAACTTCATTCGAATTTTTACAACAGCTTTATGAACACAAAAGAAAGAAGCCTTCCTGTATATTCGCCACAAGGTGTTCGACATTTTCTCAGCAGAATAAGAGGAAATGCAATCTCGTTTGTGGGCATAAACCACTTTCGTAATTTATTCAAATTTTATGCACTCTTTATTCTCTGTCAAACGCACAATTATAAACTATTTGTTCACCTGATATTAACTCTAGCAACGTGAATGTAAGCAAGGGGCATTTTGACTATTGTACTCGCATTATTTTCTGACGGCTGAATACATAGCTCGTCTTGGGGCAAGCATAATTTATTTTGAATACATTACGAAAACTAGTAGCCTATTGTTAAGGCTTTAATGGAAGTGGTTTACCTTGTCAAACGTTATATACAGACTTTGGCAAGCCCTAAATTGGAATATATCAGTAAATCGTCCTAATATAAACCGGCCTTCTACGCTTGTCGACTCATAGATTAAAACTTATGCAGGTTTCTTACCAACGAACATAGTTACGTGGTATTCTTCAAACCTACTAGTAACAATTGAAGTACAATGCTTGGAATCCAGCGTGTATACATTACTTGTCCCTACGTCTGTACGTTGCAAGCTTTCGGGTTGGCAAGAACAACATTTGTGTGAAAAGAACAACTAAAATTTGCATCCCCGAAATCGACGATTCGTGATTGGACGATGGTGTGTGTACCACGTGATGTATGGCGCCATATCGAAACGCTACACGCTTACGATTGCACTCTGTGTGTCGGCCGGTGTCTCGACTGCACTCTCTCTGTATGACAGACACGTAGTTTGCTTTCTGGATTTATTTCGTAGACTTTTCCACTGCTTCGAGACCAATCCCAATGGCTACCTCGTGAAGTGAGTAATATTTTACATGATACGCGCCACAAAGGAATGATATACAAACACAAGATTCGGGCCAAGTCGTGAAATAAGCCACCTCTCTAGGCCCTCGCACGGTCCCATGCCGCTGACTAAACGAACCTATGTCTAAGGATGTTTAGATTATACCAGGAAAATGCCCAACATGGCCATGTAGTAAGAATATGAGTTCTGTGTAAGTTGCGACATCTTTATAATATAATTATGATTCTTGTAGGTTATGCTTATCTTGTATTAATCGGTTGTGCCACCCGCCTACAAGCAAATGTGTAAACCGGCAGTATTTGTTTTAATAATTTCTTTCACGACAAAAAACAACAACATTTTTCTTATATTTCAGTATGCTGCCAACAGAGATTCAATGTTCTGGAGATCGGACCCATGGAACTGTAGTGTTAGGCCGAGGACACCCATGGGAGAAGCCGCCGATGCATGAGAGCTATGACTGGTAAGTTTTCTTGAGTTGATGCATGTATTGGAAAAAAGGAAATCTATTTCCATGACATGATGCCATTCTTATTTTTATGGAGCTCCATGTGGGTGCTTATCCCCGTCACAACAACTACAGCATGGTTTGACAGACATCTTTTTGCACTAAGAAATATCAGAAATAAAACTCTTTTTTTTTTTTTTTTTTAAAATAAAACTCTTTTTTTTTTCTTTTGCCCAAAGATTACCATTCAAACATGTAACATGCCCCATATCTCAGAAGGAATATGGTACTAAAACATCACTCATTTGTGATTTAAACCCCTATTTTAGCTCCCCCATAGTCCAAACTAATGTTAACGAGCGGCCATTATGATTTAAAAAAATTTCATGGAGGTCTGTCCAAGCATGGTGGCCAAAAATCCTCAAGAAAACGAAACCCTCAAGAAAATAGAATTGCAAGGGAGCTGAGCTCCCAAGTTTGAGAAAATCCTGACTTTCATGATTAAAACTGTAATAAAAACTGGGGGGGGGGGGGGTTGTATACGCCATCTCCCACAAAAATTCCGGGGGATGCATTCATCCATCCTCCGGCTAAGATAATGAAAATGTTTTACCTGAGAAAAGTGAAGCAGGTCGCATTCATGGACACTAAGCCTAAGGGGCGGGGCCTCGATCGATCTGCCGAGAGATATTGCTGATAGCTAATAGCTGTGTGTAGATATTTGTTATGTTGCTAATTGATAGATGGATTGAGAAGACAAAATGAAAAAAAAACAATATCCTTGATCAAAAGATTTTAACAAGTATGCTGAATAACAATATGTGGATGAATGTGACTAAAATATTTTAATTTACCAATCTACAGGTTTCACTGGGAGAAACAACTTGCAGAAGTCGTTCCTGAAAGACACCAACATGACCAAAGAGAGGAGAGAAGCGGAAAAGGGCGATGGAGAAGCTCAAGTGACACCAGACCTCAATGGAGGTTACCTCTTCTTGAAGCCGCTGATCGGTTCCAGCATCCAGCAAGGAGATCCTGGGAGCAAGAGACCCACATCGCGACAACGTGAAGATCAAAGCCTTCAAAGGTCCACTAGGATTGCCGCCAAGAGAGGAAACATCGGAGTACTGACGCAGCACGACGGAGCCATGCAAGTTAATGATTTTGCAAACAAACATAAAATGTTTTTGTACTATTTTTTTTTTTTGTAAATTTCTTCAATTTACTAAGTGAGCTCACATTTCGGAATATATTATATCAAATATAGAACCATATGGGATTGGGTGTAACCCCCCCCCCCCCCCCCCACATCTTGTAAATCTATTTCCTAAGCCAGTGCTTTAGTAGAGTGAGAGAAATGCAACAGTTGAAACCATTCAATATAATAATAGCATCTCCGTCTGTTATTGTTTTTTACGAGATTGTTGAAAACTCACTTGTTTTTTTTTTACCAGACGAAGTCTTCAGCAATGCCAGCACTTGTCCTAAAGAAACATGAATATGCTACATGGCAGTCTTTGTATGGAGAAAACACCATAGAACGACCGTTTCTTGCAAACTTACATGAGATTACTCCTATGTGGTTGGCCAGTAGGAAGAATGTCCAGCTGTTTATGCTTGCTCAGATAAACGGATAGATTGTCCGCCCCACTTCTCTCGGGGACACAAAATAATCTCAGTTTGAACCCTTACAAAATGCCCCCCCCCTCTTTCGTTGCTAGCTCGTAGATCCATGTAGAAACAATTGGACGACCCTAGCATGTTACGAGTAGGAAGTTAGAAACATCCCCTAGCATGCATCTATGAAATCGCTCAAGATCGTAGTGGTTTAACGACAATCGGGTCCAGAGTTTTTCAAGGTTGCAAATTCTACATGTAACATGCAGATGCGAATGTCAATTACAACTACTCTTGTTGAGACATCAAGGAGAGTCGTTGGTCCCTGAATGTTAAGCCCTGGTCACATAGGGCCCCGGAAGCAACACGATTCAACACGACTCTTTGTTAATTTACAGTTAACTGCCTCCGAACAAAGAGTCGTGTTGAATCGTGTTGCTTCCGGGGTCCTATGTGACCGGGGCTGAAGTACGTTAGCGCAGATCAAGAACACATCGACTTCTTGAAAAGCTACAAAAATAATATTTTTTAGTACGGATAGCCAACAGGGGATGCACAATTCTGATCTCTCTTTTTCCCTCGTTACGATTTTAAAGCTTCCTATGGTATCCTTTACCTATTCATCATGACATCGATATTGCTTGAATGGCAGAATATAGAAATATATGATAATCATTTACAAAGATGTACTACAATTGATAAGTTTAAGTGGATTGGGGAATAATATGGATAGATGAGTCGTATAAATTAAAATATCATAAATGATAGAACTTTGGGTATTTTAATGATAATCCAGTAGGTATTACCCGCGCTGGGAAGTTACGTCACACAAAAGAAAGTATATAGCAGATATAGCCGGATGGTCGCTTTATAAAACAAGATCTTTTTTTGGGCAAAGCATATGAGGGCGCCTCACAAATTGAGATCAGAAAGAATCAATTGGATAAGCTATACGGTAGATAAATTTCATGATGACGAGAATGAAATAAGCACTTACTTCACGCACATTGTCATGAATTTAATTTAATTACTGTCGATCAAAACTTGCATTCAAGAAGAGTGAAATAAGCGCTGGTTTCTCTCTTGAATAAAAATCTGTAAATGTTGCAGATCGGATCATTTGAACGATGGTTTGCTCTATAGACCTAACGTATTTGCACCATAGTAGTTTATGTTTGTTTTTTTCTTGTTGTTGTTGTACTTGTGTGTTGGCTAGCTGTATTGGGAACAGTGAAGTGGTGTCGGGTTGTCGTTTACTTTGTAGTACAGGGTTAGTTCCTAGAGTTCATCATGTTTCACTTGACCGATCTGTGACACTTTTCCATCTTGCTTTTGGCATGTTTGGCAAAATTCGTGAGGTATACAATAGTGTCCACATGAAGAAGATGGGATAAGCGCTAATCACCGTCATCTTCTCCCGGGCATTTTTACAAATTTCGTTGCGGAACAATCTTGATAATTTCGTTAATTTCAAAACTGCCAATTAATTTCCTTTCTTGTAAAGTTGTATGGCGTTACTTCCCAGTGCAACATGATAGAATATGCTAATTATATAGCCTTGAAAGATGTCCGAATTAAATTCAAATGGTATAGTTCATACTCATTACCAATTTTTGTAAGGCATTTAATCCGTCAATGGAATTTGGTTTAGTATCTTATGTAGAAAGACGCCCTAAGGCATGACAGGGGGCCTTTTAAACGTAGGAAAGACTTCAACAACGACTGATATAAATTCTTGTATTCAGCACAACAACTCATCCAGTCATTCTTAAATTCTTTCTTAGCTAAAGCCCCGGAAGCAACACGACTCTTTGTTCTGAGGAAGTTAACTGTGAATAGACGGGTTTACTAATAGATGCAAATTGTATGCATACCTTTAACACAAAGGATGTTCTTGACAACCCTAAAGCTTGCCCGAGGCTTGCCCGACATAGCAACAAGTAATGTTGCAAACTGGATTCCAAGTATTGTAGTCTTATTGTTATCAAACGGTTTAATTTAAGGAATACCACGTAACTACGTTCAGTGGCAAGAAAAGCACATACATTTGAATATATAAGTAAACCCGCCTATTAACAAAGAGTCGTGTTGAATCGTGTTGCTTCCGGGCCTCTATGTAACCGGAGCCTTAGTGAAACCAAGGGGGTTTCATCATGATCAGACCATTGCTTCTCTTGCTGGCTATCGATCTTTGACCACCGGGGAGGTGCACATCCCTGGTAGCGGGGAATTATCATTGTGCAGCTATTCATGAACTCACTGTATTCTTGATTTGTAGAAGAATTGTGTCTACATGCACTCTGTTGACATTGGAACCAACGGCTCTTAAGGATGTCCTGAAAAGAGCAGGCAATTGTCATTCTTTTCCGCGTGTTACCTGTAGAATTTGCAACCTCAAAGAACTCTTGACCCTGTTGTCAGTGAGCCAATTTGATCTTCAATGATTTCATAGATGCATGTTTGGGGACGCTCCTACCTAACTACTCGTGACATGTAGGGGTCGAGCAGTTGTTTCCTCAAATATCTATCGGCCAAGGGGAACTCACCCAGACATTGATGCACTCTCAGTGGATGAAGAAAAATACAATGATCAAACTGAAAATGTGAGCAAAGTCCAACAATCCATTTCAAAGTTTTGATTTAGACCCCTCATGGGCTCCTTAAATTGGCAACGTGCAGGCACAAAATGGCTGCCAACATGGAAAACTCTCCATTCACTTTGTACACAGAATTTCACATTTTCTTCTTTTCCTAGAAAAGTAGACAATAAATC
Source organism: Temnopleurus reevesii (assembly GCA_036244855.1). Lineage (NCBI taxonomy): Eukaryota > Metazoa > Echinodermata > Echinoidea > Temnopleuroida > Temnopleuridae > Temnopleurus > Temnopleurus reevesii. The sequence continues at coordinate 53,015 of BQKZ01006892.1, read as the reverse complement.
AACAAAATTCATTCCGAAATGCATGCAGAATCAAAATGTCTATATCATACTTGAAATACTAGAAAAAGAAGAAGATGTGAGATTCTGTGTACAAAGTGAATGGAGAGTTCTCCATGTTAGCAGCCATTTTGTGGCTGTACGTTGCCAATTTGAGGAGCCTATGAGGGGTGTAAATCAAAACTTTGAAAATTCATAACTTTTAAATGGATAGTCGGATTTTGCTCAAATTTTCACAGTTTGACCACTGCATTTTTCTTCATCCACTGAGTGTACATTAATGTCTGGGTGAAGTTCCCTTTTCAACGAAGGGGTATTTTGGCGGGTACTACCGACGAGTCCGACAGCTTACGAGGCCGACATTTTGAATAATTGGTGCACGAAATAGACATTACATAAAAACGGATTAGAGTCAGACAACTCATTAATCCGACAAAATTATGAAAACACACATGATTACGACCGAACATAAATTTTGCAAATGAGACCGACTCTATGTAAAATTGGTCTATTAGTCCGACAGCACTATATTTACGTTAGTCGGTCTTGTTGGTCTGTTTGCGTGCTGTCGGGCTCAAAGCAAATAATTTGTCAGTGTCGATCTTGCGAGCGTGATAGTAAAAATGTCTAGCTCGAACCTCATTTTGAAAATTGTCGATGTAGTAGGCTTATATTCATTTCTGTCGGACTCGTGAGCTGTCGGACTCGTGGGCTGTCGGACTCGTGAGCTGTCGGACTCGTGGGCTGTCGGACTCGTGGGATGCTCCCATTTTGGCAGGGTTCATCCCAAAGATTGTTCGTCTCCCCTAGCTTAGTGACTAGAGAATATAATCGTTAAAGGGGAACTACACTCAGACATTAAATTGCTCTCATTAAATGAAGAAAAATAAGATGAACAAACTGTGAAAATTTGAGCAAAATCGGATTATCCATTCAAAAGTTATGAATTTTCAAAGTTTTTATTTACACCTTTCATGGGCTCCTTAAATTGGCAAACATACAGGCAAAAAGTGGCTGCCAACATGGAGAACTCTCCATTCGCTTTGTACACAAAATTTCACATTTTCCTCTTTTTGCAGAAAAGTAGACAAAATTTTGTTTCTTCGGTTAAGTATATTATAGCCACATAAATTCTGCAAGCATTCCAGAAAGAACGGCGTTGATTCCTCCTTTGAAATATGATATTGCTTCTTTTTCAACAAATTTATATACAAAGTGAATTAGGAGTTCTCCATGTATGACATCACAGATTATGCTAATTAGCTATACGTATGCCAATTCAAGGATGCCCAGCACAGGTAGAAATGATAACTTCGAAAATTCATAACTTTTGAACGGATTATTCAATTTTGCTCAAATTTTCACAGTTTGTTCATCTGATTTTTCTTCATTTACTGACCACATATTATTGTCTGGGTGTAATTCCCCTTTAACTAATCAAGCATACACAGCTGTATATTCTTCTTACTGGCTAAACACATTGGAGTTATCTCCTATATTTTGCAGGAAATGATAATTCTGTAATGCCTTCCCGATAATTCACAGAGGCTGCCATTTGGCATATTCCATTTTCTTTGGGACAGATTACGTCTGGAGATGGATATTCACTGAATAGTATGCACAGGCTTATTGATCACATTCAATATAAGGGTCCAAATAAGATATGAATTATTGCAGAGTTATTTGTCCAGTCTATCTTCTAAGAACCTAACCATCTCGTTAAAAGGTGACATACTATAAATAAATGTAACACACCTAGAAAAAAAAATGTGACACACCTATAAATAACTGTGCGCCAGATTCGGTGAAAATGTTCAGCCAACTATGAAAACTTGTCATTAAAAATGACATCACTGTGAACTTGGGGTTTTTTTTTTTGCTGCTGCTTAACTATCAGTATATTATGTTCTCGAAAACCATGCATTATTCGTTGTCAGTGAAGCTGTCTGTGTATAGATTCAACTTCCTTGGCACGTTTTTTTAAATTTTGGCAACCACAATGAATGTAAAGTTTTCCTAATCAGAAAATTTATGTTTCCATTTTTCACTTGCACTCTGGTGACCTTTAAAAGAGGTCAGAAGTTACTGACCTTATCCTTCATTTAAAGTTTCATGATGGTACTCAAATGAGGCAAATTCATTGAAAATACGTTGCATGCTCTCGCTCCACTGACTACACATCGTGAAATTAGCTCATGTTAGTACCCCAGTCCCATAGGAGCCCGGAAGCAACACGATTCAACACGACTTTTTCTTCGGAAGTAGTCATTTGTAAACCGAACAAGGAGTCGTGTTGAATCGTGTCGCTTCCAGCCTTCTGTGTGACTGGCAGAGGGCATAATGTGAAACATTTATTATTGTGTGTATGAAGTGTATTTTCGCACGCCCATTCAAACTATAAAGGTGACATTTCGTTTTCTCTACTTATATTCGTTATCAGCCGCCAAAGGTAATCTATATAATTCCAGAAAGTTTATTTCTTGAAAATAATAGTACTGTTAATGTTTTAAACCACCAAAAATACCTATGATTTACTGAAACAAATAATATTTGCATCTCCAAATATCATACCAAAGTTGAAGAATGTAGACATATTATTAAATCGTTTCAAAATTTACATCAATATGTCCTATCCAGTATATATGGTGCTGTCACATTAATTCGCTCATCATATTAATTCGTACATCAAATGAATATCTACAAAATCGATGAAATATCACAAATCTGACATCATCATCGTTTAGTTTATTTGCCTAAACTGGAAGTTTTCTTAGCAAATGGACCCCCAAAACAATAAAAATTGCTTGCATCTGCAGAAAAACACACGTCTTGCGACACTGATCTGAATCCTTCCAAGTTTCGAACAGAAATCATCAAGCGCAGTCAGTTGAGTATATGCATATAGTGATTGCGCTATATAAATGGACCTATTATTATTATTCCTTGATATTTTGTGATGAAACTACTGTAAATTTTGCATCTTAGATAAAAGCAATTTTACGGTAAATCTTGTGCAAAACGGGGTCTACGAATTAATATGGCACAGTTTGTTGACAATTTTCGCCATTTTCCAGCATGGAGCGATGCAATAGTTTCGTCAATCGAATTTTGATATCGCGATATCTCTGTCATTCTTTCACGAATTAATTTTATTTGTAGAAATTTTGAAGCCTAAAATATCTAGTTTCATTTCGTGCCAAGATTTCAAAACATAATTTTGTATTTTAAGAAATGTATTTTGCCAAAAGTACCACGATCTAAAACTGCTCTTGAAAAACTATACGAATTAATGTGACCCCATCATACATGTATCTCTATGTTAATCTCTCTTGTACTTTCTAACGATCAGGGGAGATTAGAAAAAGAAAGACACTCAAAGCTGCACATTTTAGATTGCTGTAAAATACATTGATTTTGTCATAAACATTGAAAACCCATGTCACTTATTTCTGTAAAATTAAATGAATCGTAGATCTGTTTTGATCTCTATTTTACGTTTAAAAGTATTCAAGATCTGATTGATTTTGTTGATAAAGCTATAAGAGCTCTTTAATGTTTAATCAAAGAGCATTTTGGTATCCAAATTTCGTGTAATGGTAAAACATAAATCCCCAGGTGTATTTGAACCTCTTTATAATGTTTCTTTAATTCTAATGTTATTCAAAATGTAAACTGTATTGGAATATTCATAATGGCTCATAGTCTTGATGGTAGATTTCTCACTAAGTCACTTGTTCGATTGTTATTTTGTTAAAAATCTTATGCTGTTGTTTACTTTAAGATGTGTATATCTTGTATATAGTACATGTAGTATATGCCTTTTGTGTTATGTATTCTTATGGCTTTGATTTGCCTTAAATCATTTATATTTGTTTGTTATTTTCTTCCATGCCCCCTGGAGGGGCCGTACAAGAATAAAATTTATTGTCATTGTCATTGTCATTGTCATTGTCATTGTCATTGTCATTGTAAATGTCATGAGATGAGATATATTTTCAATTTTCAATTTTCAATTCATACAACATCGTTATGTGCTTCTTTATGTGAGTTACAAACAACTTTCTTAACTATCAAGTCTGTATTTTCAGCGATACAATCCCGTTTTTCTGTTTACAAATATGTTCAATAAAGTCAAGTTATTTCATTGCCTTTATGTAAGTTATTTATTGTTCTGTTTCATACCATGAAATCATTTTTTATTCTTATCAGAGCAACATCAACAGGCCTTTGTCTGAAACATCTAATTGCATTTGTTTGATTAAATGTGATAAAAGGAATTCAAGAATCTTTGTATGAACGAGGCGGTCTCGAAAATGCGATTCCTGAATCTAAAAAAATACTATTGGGATGAGCCAGTTTACTGATAGATTAAAATTTTAAATGCACGTTTCTTGCCCGCTGACGCCTGTTCTTGTTACCTGTTCGTAACAATTATTAAACGACAATAGGTTTTTTTTAAATCCATTTAGCGTACATTTCCATGTTGCCATGTCGGGCAAGCCTCGGGCAAGCTTTAAGGTTGTCAAGAGCAACCTTTGTGTATAGAGTATGCATAAAATTTGCATATAATTAATATAAGTGTTTAATCATTATTTTACCTTCAATAAATCAATATGATACTTTTGTTTACTTTACTCTTTGATATATTTGAAATCATTTCCCATCAATTTATCCATATTATTCATATTATTCATGTTCATGTTATCTACAATATTGTAAAAATTTGCTATGTAATTCAGAAAATATATTATTTGCTAGTTAAAATGTTGCTTACTCCATTGCGTATATAGTTTTCGTTAATTATTGACAATTATTGTAATTTTGTGGTGATTCAGATGTTAAATTTTCAATGATATGTCGGCTGTTCTTTGACACAAAATCAAATTAGTTAATGTTGAGAAACAAAACTTCATACAAATTACGTCGACATTTATTTTGCCCTGTAATATTGATAAACAGCTATTTTTGCAACAAAAAATTATTCTTATATCTGTGGTATTCGAATGCATTGGGTCAATTTCGGGGTTTCGTCATGTCCGTATACACTAACAGAGAGTGCTTGTCTTGATGAACTACCTTTAAATGTAATATGTGTGTCACACACACATGTGTCTCATGAATATTACATTTCAATTAATTTCAATCGATAGTTGTCAAATGATTCACTTTTTGGTGTAACGGACCATTATTGTTATCAATTCCAAGTTTGTGTAATTATGAATCCACATTGTATTTCTCAATTTTGTTATTACTTTCTTCTTTGTGCTCTGTACGAATCAGAATTCTTTGTTTACCTGTTATCAGTTTGAATCTTCGGACAATGGTATCACAATTGGATCACTTCACCATATCGATCGTTCTGAGATTTATAGTGATAACAGGTATAGCAAAAGGTTCTGACCTCCCCACTACAATTGTTATTGCTTTCTATATACTACGAGTTCTGTTACCATTTCCATTTCTTCTGATTCTGCCATCCCTTTAATTATGCTGCTATATCACTTCACACAACTTTACTTCTGTCTTGTACGTCCAATTCTCACAATTAATCTATTCTAGCTAAACTTCATCGCCTTTTGCATTCTACCTTCTACCATCCATTAAATATTCTTTGAGCAGAATAAAAAAAATAATTCATTCATTTTCATCTTAACCCGACTTCTGCCATGTACTCCATTAGTGTTTATACACTCTTCATCTCTCTTGGTACCTCCACACTTCTAGTATACTTCTAGAACTATTACTGATTCTACATTTCTAGTACTTACATATTCCTATAGCGTTAATACACTTCAAATGTTACTACACTCCTAGTGTTACTATACTTCAAATGTTAATACACTCCTAGTATTACTACACTTCTAGTACCTCTAAACTCTTCGTGTTACCGCACGCCTATAGTGTTTCTACACTTCAAATGTTACTACACTCCTAGTGTTACTCCACTTCAAATGTTTCTACACTCATAGTGTTACTACACTTCTATAGTACCTCTAAACTATTTGTGTTACTGCCCGCCTATAGTGTTTCTACACTTCTAGTGCTACTACACTCCTATAGTGTTACTGCACTTCAGATGTTACTACACTCCTAGTGTTACTACACTTCTAGTACCTCTAAACTATTCGTGTTCCTGCACACCTATAGCGTTTCTACACTTCTAGTGCTACTACTCTCCTATAGTGTTACTGTACTTGTAGTACCTCTAAAACCCTGGTATCTCTACACCTACTATGCCCGGAGTACCTCTGCACTCTTAACGTTTACGACACTATTAATACTTCTACAATCAAAGTGTTACTACACTCCTTATATCTCTATGTAATTGTTACACGACCGTAGTGCTACCTCATCACTAGTTATAGTACACTTAGTTATATTACACTTACGTTACAGTGCTAGATCTATTGCAGTCCTAGTTGTTATATACAGTGTAGTTTTGTGATACCATTAATGTATTGCTACACTTCTTCTACCAATATAATATACTTCTAGTTCTAGTACATACATCTAATATTTGTCCAACATTCCTAACTTTGCCCCGCAGCTTCCTCTGTCCCTTTCACTCTTTAACACCCTTTAACACCCTTTGTCTCTAATACCATACAAAATATATACTACCAACATTTTATGATTAACCCATCTAATATGCCCGACCAATTATTATGAATTCATATATTTTACTCTTCAATTACATGGGCACAAACACACCTTGCACTTAAAGACGCTTACATGTACGCTCACACGAACATATCTCATGATATTCATCATCATAAGTTTATCCTCATTACGAACAGTCATATCCTAGCATTGCAACCAAAGGTTCCCTTAAAACTCTCTTCACTATATGAGTTCCATGTCCAACCATATCACATGCAAAATATACTTTCTGTCTTTATTATGTTTCGTCATTTTTGGTATTCTGTTATCGCTTTAATTACTATTTTCTCTGTAACACTGTATTTTGTATCTACTGTGACATTTCTAATAACATAATGTATTATATTCTGTATTTTTTTGCTATTAAAAATCTTATTTTATTAATGTGGTGGTTATCATATTGATATTATTCTTGTTATTGTAGAGTTTTAAAAGAAATACAGTTAACCATCGATTCATCATCCTTTGAGCAGTTTTAAAAGAGTAATATCTATAGATGCGTAGTTGTTACTAAACTTATCAGGAGGGAAACGAAAATCCATACAATGAAGGTATATTTCTATTCATAATGATAATTTTCTTTGTTTATGAACTTATTCATATTGTATTATAATATAATTATTAATGGTAATATGTTATGCTGTTAATAATGTTAATTCAAAAGCCCCAAAAATTGTTTTGATGCGCTCAACCGTCTGACCCTCTAAAATTGGCCCGACCTGAACTGTTGCTATTGGTTTTATTTTTTACTTCTTGCTTTCCATCAAAATTGAAAAATCACAGTAAATTTACTGACAAACATGTGAAATATGACCTGAAAATATTTTTTTCAGATGCTCTTTGCCATTTTATCCTCTTATAAGCGGTATTGTCCTCATGAATTGTTTAAATGGTCTTCGAAAAATAAAAACAAAAGTAATAAAAAAAACATCTTTTTTCTTCCGACCGACGATTTAAAGAAAAGGGCATTGGATGGCATTCAAACAATTTATATTCCATCGATTTGATTGAAGTTTCATGAATGTTATTTGTTTGCTTATTTCTGTTTATCTAGTTGTTACTTTTGTTTTTGTGCCGGCAAAAAAAAATGTAAGAATACAGAGCACGTTTCCTTATTAAATCACCACCTCGTTAAAGTACTCCTCTTTAAGATGCTGAACAGGCGTTAAATTAGTAGAAGTATGATCAAATGTTATGTATTCTAAATTGTATCGAATTAAATCGTACTCGGTGACCACGTAATATTCTTTGTCATTTGTTGGTTGTGCCATGAATTTGATTTCCATTCAACCTTTGAAAAATCAACGCCTTCTCTTATCTCATTGCTTTTCTTATTAATAATTCACTTTTCTCTCCCCCCCCCCCTGCTCCCTCTCTTTGAAAACAGAAGAAAAAGGGAAAAACCCTTCCTGCGCCCGCATTTTCTCCGTCAGCTCAATATCCCATTGACATGCTCCTTTCACCACTATACGTAATTCAATATTCTTCCCATTTTTACATCGAGCCTCTAAAAATTACCCTCTCACATCCCTTATTACAGTAATTCCCCCAATCTCGGTTATACCCTTGACATACGCGCACACAGAACCGGGGGAGGGGGGGGGGGCTTT